>JZLH01S0090052.1:22293-37063 GCA_001188425.1 Eucidaris tribuloides | reverse complement strand
ATATATTTTGCATACATATATTGTCACAATTTTGCTTCAGGACAGGGAATTCTCTCTTTTCTCATTGCGTTTTTATTCATGTTATATGAGGAAGTGACAATGTTTGTGGTTGATAGTGAGAAAATGAAGCCACCATGAACTACATCCAGTGTATAGAGTATTTAACAAACTTTGACCTCAACATTCAGTTCAGCTAAACTATAACCCCCCCCCCCCTTACAAAAATGAACCATGGTAATACCATGGTTTTGACCAATATACCATGGTATTTTGGTCAATACCATGGTACTACCATGGTATTCCCATTGTTTAAGATTATTCATTTTTATAAGGGCCCAAAAAAAAAATGAAGTATGGAGTCATTTATCTCAGCTTTTAAGGACATGAAGTGTGGTGTCTGTCACAGAAGTGGATAGCATCAAATCTTGCATTGCTGCAAATGTTAAGTTTGACTTAAATTGATTATTCTTAGCATCTAACTAATTTTGGAAGTAATTTTATTGCTGTGATTTATAATTGAAAAAATGCAAATTGTATAGTTTTGTGTCAGTGCTATCTTTTATTAACTAGTGTGTGTTTTAGGAATTTTGTAATTATTGTGAAATTCATCCTCTGGCTGCTACACAATGAATGAATTATAAACCATAAATAGTAATAATAATAATCTATTTGCTACAGGAATTGGTTATACAACATAATTTTTTAATGATTTCTAATTAAAAAAAAATTGTCTCATTATTTGCAGTATCGGTGTAGTGACTGCGACAAGTACTACTGCTCCAACTGCATCGTCAAAGAACCCAAGCGATGCTGCCACACGTGCTGCACGATATCCCAGAGTCCAACTCGGGCCGCTCTCATGATGCTCAAAATCAAAGACTTGCGATTTTATCTAAACACGCACAGCGTGTCCACCCAGTCGTGCACGGAGAAAGACGATCTAGTGGACCTGATTCTAGATTACGTGAGTACACATTCCACGAATCAGACCGATTCGTCGAGACCAGCACAAAGTACTTCTGGTGGAACTAGTAACAATAGACAGTCTCAGTCGTCGACGTCGACGTCGAACAATCAGCAACAGCAGCAGCAGCAGCAGCAGCAGACAGGTAGTAGGCCAGGAGTCCAGCAGCGGTTTGAAGACACCTTCAACGAGATATTTTCGCGACTAGCGACAAATATGGAGAGCAGCGTGGATCCACCCATGTTTAACTCGCCTTTCTTTGGCGCAAATATAAATGTGCAGACCGGGGGACAAACCTTCACCAGCAACTCAGCAGCATCGGTGAGAATTAGCCTTGAAATTATGGATTAAATTATGTCATGGTATATGGATATGAACAACCTTATGTAAATGTGTATGGGTGGTCTGTGTTTAGTCCTGGTGCACATGTCTGCCGTTCAGATGTGCATTTATAAGCGTTTCATAGAAGTAAGAAACTCAGTTATTTTCGTATACGTACATACAGACGCTCATTTCAACATGCATACCTATCCTGACATTTATTCAGCATTTCGTACGTACTTTGTATAGCTACATACACAGTCCGTGGATGTGTGAATGACCGGCTGTAGCGAATTCCTACATCCAGTTACGACTGTCATTTTTTTTCCTCTTCCAGGGAAGTACTCAAAGACCTGCATCCCGGCAGGCGTGGACAACTTCTGACCAATCAACAGGCACGACACAAGAAGAACCACAGTCAAATTCATCTACCCAATCACAGCCTGCGACTGAACCTGAGGTATCAAATATTTGATTACTCAAACAACATGATCCAACTGTTGTTACAACTTGTATCCAGATTAAGTAACTCCATTGTGTATAGGGGTCAAAACAAATGATTATGATTATATTGAACTTCTACAACCATTTTTTGTATAAAGTAAACAGATTTTAAAGTGAAATAGCATAATTGGAAGCAGCCCTCATTTTGGAATAAAATTGTTCTACAATCAAAGAAACTATTCAAGGATTCTGCAGTGAAATGTATGTGGTCTAATGTTACATATTTTTGTTTAAAACAATTACCACCAGTATTTGCTGGGACAGATTTGTTGTACAGATTTGTTTTAATTCAGTACTGGTGTATGCTCATTTCTCCTCAAGTTAAAACGAATTCAAGACAAATCATTCCAGCCAAGATATACATGTATACTGCAGTTGGTGTATACGTTGGTATGTGTTTCAACTCATTTACATGTAGTTCTTGAATCATTTTCAAGTGCTCCCAATTCAGGGTTTGTACAGGTCATGGAATTTCTGGAAAGTCAGGGAATTTGAAAATACTTTTTCCAGAAGCAAAAAGTCAGGGAAAGTCAGGGAATTCATCATTTTTGTCTGGAAAGTCTGGGAAAATCATTTATTCATGACATTTTAAAAATGCCCCTAGCTTGATTGGGAGCTCGCTGGTATTGCGATGATGTATTTTTACAAGCTTCAAATATGTAAAATAGAATTCAGAGTTTTCTGCTCTGGAAAGTCATGGAAAAGTCAGGGAATTCTGAAAATGTGTAAGTGTATGAATCCTGCCAATTATATCATTGACCTTTAAGCAGAATTTATCACACATTACTGAAGGTTGCTGTGTTAAAGTTAGATGATGTTTATTAATTCATGTTGAAATGGAATATGGTGTTTGTAATATTTTTGTTCGTGAAAGACAGAAAAAAAGGCCCGAAAGCCTACCAGAATACTCTACACATAATCTCTAACAAGATAGAAGATTGAAGGTTGGCCTTACTATATCAATATGAATTTTAATCAGTTTTAATCACTGCCTACCAGAATACTCTACACATAATCTCTAACAAGATTGAAGTTTGGCCTTACTATATGAATATGAATTTTAATCACTGTTTACATTTAAAGATGAAGAATAGTTTTGGTCGATCATAAAACTTTTTCATGAATTGTTTATTGTCACATGAGACATCGAAAAACAACATCAAATCCATTGAAAATTGTTTATAGTAGCAGTTAAATTATTGGAGAACATGTAGCAATGTACATTTCCCATGGGAAAAAAATACATGTAGGAAAGTTTCAGAGCAAGCCATTTGGGGGTATTGATAGATCATATGCATGTACATCTATGTATCTAAAAGAACATAATTTGCAAAGAATCTCATTTTTAAACATTTACCAAAACTATACTTGGGCTTTAAGAGAAAAGAGACAGAGAGAACAAATGAACCACAAGGTAGGACTGGTGTTCCTATTATAATGTAGTTTGTTTTTTTAAAGTTGTTGAATTGAATGATCACATTTTATTCAGCAAACTCCAGTGCAACCGGTCATCCGTCGTGCCTCACTGAGTGATATTCAAAGTGAAGAAGGTGTAGAGTCGCTTTCGGTCCGGCAACTAAAGGAGATCCTCGTCTCAAACTTTGTGGACTACAAGGGGTGTGTGGAAAGGTGGGAGCTACAGGAGAGGGTCAAGAGACTATTTGTCGAAAGACAGCAACGCAAGATGAAAGGTAAGGTGTACAAAAATAACATTAAAGGCTTAAAGGCCCACAGTGGAGACAATAAAATAGTGCTCTCTTTGATTCAAATTGATTAAACGGGGACATAGATTTCCCCCACAATGCAAAGCGAACAGCCTCAGTAGTGTAATAAACCGTTGCAAGTATTCACAAATTATGTGTTGATATGCTAATGCAGTACATGGGCTACAAGAGTACAACAATTGTCACATTTATCACACAAGCGAGGCAGTCAAGTTTGCATCATGGGAAATATCTGTACCCTGTTTTTAATCATTTTGTATCAAAGAGGGTGCTACTGTATTCCTTTCTTCCTTGACTGTGTGCCATTGAGATGAAATGAGGTTGAAGATTATATAATAGTTTGTTATTTAATACAGCATTGGTGGATTTGATTCAATTGATTTAAATAGTTGAATAAAATTGCAATTCAAATTAATGATTTTAAGGAAAATCATTGATTTATATAAAAACAACAACAACATACTTTAGAAATACAGAAGAAATTGATCATGTGACAAAAAAAAATCAAGATTTAACTTTTATCTGTTTTTGGTTGAAACCTATCTACGCCGGGGGGGGGGGGGCAGCGCCTGGGAGGCCCCCCCTTGATGTTTCGCGCAATACGTTCGCAATGCGAACAGCTCTCGCCTCGATGTTTATGACCTTTTTTCCCCCGAGTCTCCCGCATCTTTTAAGACAAAATTTGCTACGCCCGGGTATGCGGTTCCGAAAATATGCACAAGCCGGTAATGCGCGGTGGCTTTCCTCGAAAATATGCACAATTTTGTACATGCTGTTGCACCAAAATTTGCTCGAAAACGTGAGTTTTGTGTACAATTTCAATACAAATTGTGTTTTCAGCACAATGTCATAAATGTATTAATATTTTTGCTTTACTGATTCAAATTACTTAATTTTATGCTGTTTATGATCGCCATAAAATTAGCGACAAAATTTCATCGAAAAAAACAATGGAAAAACAAAAGGTCGAAAAAACAAAGAATACAAGAAATTGAAAAAAAATAAATACATAAGAAATTCATCTGATATCGCAATTTTTTTGAGAGTACATTTGCCAAGAACACCACAAGCGGTTTCTACTCCAAAATTAGCACATTTGGAGATTTTTTTTATTGACTAGAGCAAAAAAAGTATGATTTACATATTACTTCCACATAAATTAGCATAATTAACTAAAAAAAAATGTTTCATGCAAAAAAAATAACTGTACAATTTGTAGATTAGGATTGGTCGTGGGGAGTGCGTGCACACTTTTCGTCTGTGATCGTGAGGTCGCATGGCCGAGATCTGAAGGGGGGGGGGGCTGTGAGGCCCCCCCCCCTGAATTTCCTGACAAATCAAATCCCGAGATCATTTCAAATTCCCTTCGCTTGTTTATAAAAACATGGATGTATGTGAAAACAGAAACATATGTCGTACATGTATGGCTTGCATGTAGACATATGTTTCTGTTTTTACATACATCCATGTTTTTATTTTTACACTCAGCACCTCAGGTTTCCTTGATAGTCCTTATATATTAATAATATTTTCAAGGTGATATTTGCAATGAAGCATTGAAACTGAAAGTTTAACCAAATCATGTGTAAGTGTTGTAATTACAGGGAACTGATGGTCTGTTTTATGGGCAGTTGTTATATCAACTATATTGATTGCCATTTTTGAATTAAAACCAACGGAAGGTTAAATCATGGCCAGATTATCATCATTTAACTTATTGTTTGCTCAATATCACCGACAGTCAGTTGTTAAAAAAATATATATAATAAATATAGTTTATTTATTTTAAAAAAGTATTTTGAGACAATCAAGTGTTAAATCGTGGATTGAATGCCATAATTGTCATTGTTTCAAGTGTACTGCAGCTGTCCTGTTGATTTGGCAAAATGTCATAGCAACCAAATCTCAGAGCGATCATTGTGCCAATGCAAGCAATTGTTACGTTACTATATACATGTATTAACGAAAGTAATTCTGTGGACTGCAGCCTAAGCATGCAGTCTGCATTAGTGTGCCTTTTCAAAAGTAAATGCGTAGGATCACAACCAGGTTCCAAATTTGGGTCTGAAATAGTTTTAATTCTGGGAATCAAATACGGCTGTTAAGATTTTAGTTGTGAGAGTTTTGCATGGGTGTATTTCTCCACCTAAGTAATGCAATCAAACTCGAGTGAGTGTCGGGCAATTGGTGTGAACATTTATAATAGGTCCAATTTCTATTTGTGGTCATACTTCATTAGTATGTTGGGATATATTTGAACTCCATTGGTTTTTGTAGGACGTGGTTTTCAGTTTTGCCAGTTTCCCTTTAAGCACCTTTCGTGTGCTGACTGGACACCAGCTCGGCCGGGCACGTAATACTCAATGGCATATTAACGGTGCACCGGCTTACTTGAGAAGACATCATTTCTCATACATCTTAATTCTATAAGATAAACATCACTTGATATGAACTAAAAATGAATGTTTTTTTAATGAAATGGATGAACTTTATTGAACTAACTAAATGAATTAAAAGTCTATATCCTCAATTAATTGAATTTGTAGAGAAAATTGTTACTTACAGATTTAAAAAGTTATACAAATAATCCGTCTATTGCTAACTATGCTGGATCACAGCCAGCAACACGTGCAAGCAGTATCTATATGTCTCTGGAAAATTCATTGTCTTTTCATTAATCTCCAGTTGATTCCCTTGATCTTATTTGATAAAGGTAATTGAAACCAATGCCATGCTTGTTCTGTTTAACAATTTTGTTAATAATAAATATTGAAGTTCTGTATATCATGAAATTCTATAAGACTGAAGAAAAACAAAAGTTAAGAATAGAAATAAATAAGTGATACATAAATGAATAAATAAAGAATAAATACAATGAGTGAATAAATCAAACTAGAAAATTAAATACATCTTAATCCATTTAGTAAAACAAATGAAAAAGGTTTATCATTAGTTTTTTTCATGAGAATTTTGGTAGAAATACACATACACTTGACAAGTGACAATGGCATTGTTTTACTGTTTAAAAACTTTTACTTACCACTGTTATTTAAAATTGTTTTTCACATGCATTTTTGCTAAACAGAAATTTAATTTTTCTTTCAAAGTGGTATGACAGCCGTGAAAAAATTGTATTATGTCTGCAGGTTTATCAATGAATAATTATATGACAATCGTGTATTACCTTGTGTGACCGAGTACAATCAATAATTGATGCCTTGAGGTGTTGAAGGGCACTCCACTTTTCTTCAGTTACAGACATACTAACACATGAATATGTCGTTGTGTTATAAAAATGCATTAACCTATTTCCATGCCATGTTTAATTATAAGAAAAGCAAGATGTAGATTTGTTTCTTTAGTCTTGATGTGCGGAAGGTCGCAAATATGGCAGCCACTCACAATACCATACATACAATGTACACAATGTCAATAGAACTGTACTTCCATGGCATATTAAAGGTAATGACATGATTGGGGCGTAGTCTTCAGCATTGGTGGGTGAAACTCTTTTAGATTCGAGTAAACTGTGCCAGATTCTACTGGCCAAAAATGTTGGGTACAAAAAAGAGTTCTAAAAAACAAGGTCATACAGTCGATGCTCTTGTGACAGAAAAAATTTGTTGTGTTATAGTAGTCTTATGGGATTTAAATTCTCTTGAGGCTTGAGAGAAACAAAATACTATCATTTAGTAGTGTTCATACTTGATGCCGAGTGATAGTAAGCAAATTCAGCATAAAATCTTCCAGCAGGAGATACACGCCAGCTGGTGTATCAGGAGAATCTTTCAACCAATCTGGTTCGAGAGGCATTTGGTATTTTATTCCACAATCATGTCATGCCCTTTAAGGCAGGTTATTTACGTTTAATGGCTACAATTTCACTTTGCCTATGATCTCTTTTGTCCATTGTGTTTGAGATTCTTCTGGAGCGGTGATGTTATTTGCATCCTATATGAGTGATCATCTTGGTGATAAGCGCTTATGGGATTACTATTTATTGCACTAGTCCCGATCCTGCGAACTGAATGGTGCAGAAAAGTATTCATTTTCTTGATTGGTCCTAATCCTGTCAAATAACATACATCCTGTACACACACATGTGATCAGCTGTGTCTACTTACACTACATAAATATTGCCTAAGGCTGCCTATGTGTCATAGTAAATACGATGGCCATTAAAATAAGGCAGTCATTGTGGGGAGAGGTGGAAGACATGCTCTTCCTTGGCTGCCGTTAACTGTGGTGGATTAGGAAGTTCGATTAATGCTGGGTCACCCAAAGAGTTACCATACCCGTTGATAAAAAGGAATAACAGTTCTTTGAGTCATTGGTGAATTGTTCATCTGGACTAATTAAGACGCTCACAGTTCTACGAGTCAGTCGGACCTTCAATCTGATCCAACAGTCGCATTGATTGATGATGTATGATTAGTGATTCCATGATTGATTGATGGATGGGATGAATGGATTTATTGATTGTGATAGACGTGCATTGGATTTATTGATTAATGATGTTTGCTTTGATAGATGGATAAATTATTGGATGATCAAGTTGAATTGATTACATTGAGAACAAGTATTGACTGCTCATATAATGTGTAATAAGCCTTTCTACCGTTTCCCTGGATTTGTGCCTTTCTTGAATGCTTGATACTACATTTCTAGATTTCCCGGCACCACAGCTTGATAACTTTTACCATCATTCCTCATGAGCCAATCAAATATGTTGTCTTGTGGTGTTCACTGTTAGTAATATTTGCTTTGTACCACTTTGAAAGCAGAAGAATGATTTATTGGAAATTTGAAATATCTGCAGATTGTTAACCAGCGCCATTTCCACTGGCGCAAATGCTATGACCTCATTTACAACAAAAGGTGCATTAGAGCTGTTAAGTGATATGATCTGTGGGCAAACTAATTGTTCTGGACATGTGATTGCATTCTAATTCTGGCGGTTATATGCCATCCAGACACGTTGTAGGTATCAAGGATGAAACCTCTTCCCTGAGTGTTTTCATTTGCTAACACATTACTTGCGTCATATGCAGTACTGTATAATTAGTAATTATGACAGTAATTTGCCTCAAATTATTACTTTTCAATTTCAAACTGAATTTAAAGTTGAAAATGAACTTTAAACGTTGAAACTAGGCAACTGGAACTTACTTGTTTATGAGATGTAATATTTTCATGTGCGATCTGGGAGGCTTCATCAATAAAACAAGTCCATTTGACTTAGTTTTAACATTTAAAGTTCATTGTCTGACTACCTGGATGTAGTGCAAACATAACATAGGAATCATACATTTAAAGTTGAAATTTGATTGTTTTTTGTTTAGATAAAAGTCAATTATCCCATATTTTGTGTTTTGTTTGTAGTGAATACGTTTATCACATTGGTGACTTATGGTAGATTTTACTGCTAATCTTCCAATTCATCATTGTTTGTGTATGATAAAATTAACAGTTATTAATACTAGGCTTAAAAAAACAAAAATAACATGTTAGTTTGGTTGTCAAAAATAGTATACTTGGGCTTTAGATGCAGAATATTCCACCACTATATAGACCTACTTGAGGCTGCAGGAGGGTACTTCAATACATACCTTGTGGAATTAAACATACTCAGTATTACGCCATAATAGGGGGAAGCCTTCGTTTTGCCACCGGCGGACGAAAACGAGGACAGTGAGCAATGAAGCTATGCCGTTCGTTCGTGGTCCTTTCCACAAGGGCCAGTTTCGCAATGCAAAAACAGTTAGATACGAGCGACGGTGCGTATGTTCATTAGCCTTTCCACGGTGTTGCGAGTTGCGCTGACATCATCTATACGGCGTGCTGATTGGTTGTTGTCCTCCGTCCATCAAGAACGAAAAAGTCAGCTAAAAACCCGGTCTCGATTCTGAGATGGAGAGTGGCATGCCAGGGGCTGGACGCATGACCGCCAGATCGATCTTCGGTATCGGATTACTAGTTCTTGAGCCGTCTGTTTGTCAAACGAAAGCTCCCTATTATCTTTACGTCGTTGTGACCCTTGAAATTAATTGTTATTCACTCAAGCCATCACCTGATGTAATGCTGTGCACAGCCATCATGGTAGCACTTAATCAGCAAGGGTCTGATGAAATATGACATCAACTTTAATGTTCAATGTGGTGTATAATTGGTCTGTTCGTTGTTATGTGACCGATCAGGCTCATCTCATATTTTTCTCCTCGACACCTTTGTGTTAATTTCATCAATCAGTGTTGTGATTATGCAAGGATGATTGAATACTCAAGACTTAAATGATCGGAGGGTGTTAATAGGGAGATGGGCTATCCAGATTATTAAGATTAACTCTTATCGTGTCAAGCCTTTTTTGAACAATGCCACATTGAGCCAAAACTTTGAATAGCTATAATATTTGTATAGAAATATGCATGGTAGAGAAAATTATGCGTGAAAAATGTTAGATAATACCCTTTCGTACAATATAATTCCTTACATTTTATAGTGTTGAAATTTTTAATGTTTGAAGGAAGTTTGTGAAGTAATAACAATTGGAACCAAAATTAATGTATGTATACACAACATACATAGAATCGTAGATGTTTTTCCCATTTCACTGAAAAATATTTTTAAATCTCAAATTGTCATTAAAAAAAAATCTAATGTAAACCTTACCGTTTTATGCATTATCAAATAAGGACATCCCGTGCTACTATGTTGAAAATATGTCATACTTTTATATTAGGTTGATGCCTTTTTAAGAAGTTGATCTGTGGCCAAAAAATTGCAACCAGCGACCACATCAGCACACCGTGCCAACTGGGACCAGTCCCTATTTTTGTCAAAAGAAAAAGACTTTTTACCCATTTTATTGAACTTGTGTCCCGTGTATTGGGCTCGTCTGTCAGTAATTTCCACGTACAAGATATTGAAAAACTTTTCTATTTTTTCAATTTTTTTATCCTATTTTGTCCTAGTTTTGAGGTCGAAGGTTTGTAAGTATGCGTCAGGAGGTAAGATGTACATGCACATGAATATCAGCATGTGGCCTAAGGGGGAGGGTACACTGGCAAATGGAAATTAAACTCGAGAGAAATGAAGGACTTAAGAACAGCCAAATTAATCATAATGACACAAAAGCTTGACTTAAGATGCTCGCCTTTCAAGAGTGGGCATTATTGAAACTGAGGAGGGATCAACAAACATGGGAGGGCAACTGAACTGAAATTTTTGTAAGCTGTGAAAGATATCAGCATCTTTTTCAAGCATACATGTATTTGTTCCAGCAATGTGTCTACTTTAGTCGAACAACACAAAAGACAAATAAGAATGAATTAAACTAAGTACACCAAAATTATAGTAATTCAATTTGATGCTGTCTTTTGCAACCTGATGAGACATACTGTGTGTCACTGTCAATACCAAAGTGCTTGTTCCAAGCCTTGTCAAATAATATCTCTTTCATGGACCGTAGGATTACCTATAGGCGAGTTTGGGTGGATTTAGAATTTGTTATTAAAATTACTTGGGATTTTTTTTTTTTGGGGGGGGGGGGAATGTTGATTTTTAAATATTAAAAACTTAGATAGAAATTGATCATTGGACAAAAATGGTGGAACAATCATGAAAAAAAAATCATGTTTTTTAAAATTTAAAATTAAAAAAGGTTTATTTTCAAATGGTGGATTGATTCCAAATTCTATCAAATCAGATCCTTGCTGCTCCTATTTAGGCATCACAGATTTTATCTTACACTGGCCATTTCTAGAAGGCGGTTCAGAATACCAGCATTCCTGATCGCAATGCCTACCCTATTCCCGGCACGTAACATTCTGCATTGCATCGGGAATGGGCCAAATTAAGCCTTTATTCAATCACTGGAGCAGGATTAAATGGGGGATTATCTGGAAATGCCCTGAGAATAGGCCCTGGAATGCACGGATTAAATCCATTATATGCAAATTCAATGCACATTGGCCGCTAGTTGTGTAGGGAACAATAGTAGCTTTAAAGCTGGCTATTCTGGGAGAATGATCCTGGAATGGGGGATGTCGACGCGGCTTAGAATGGATAGGCTTGTAAAGCCCATATTCTGGAATGGTGATGATAGAGGTATTCCGCCTGCCCGGCCAGAATGGGGGCTAAAAAGATACAAAAGGCATTCTGAACCCCTTCTAGAATGCCAGGGTTGTAATAATCTTGACTGCCTTATCGGGGCAATATTTGGGGTCGGTATTGCCAAAATAATTAATTTTAATTTAAACATTGTTTTTTCATTGAAAAAATTAAATACTCTCTGGCAGAGGTCACATTCTGTGATTCGCTTAGCCCTCCCCTCAATCCCTGTGTTTGGCTATGGGGTACATGTAATTGTTTGTATTGTACAGTAAGTGGGAAATTCCCCTCTCCTTACTGGACTGGGGTTCTTGCATTTTATCACTGTACTGATGACGAATGACCTAAATCACATAATATCTGAGCAGGTCATTGCTATAGTTTCAACATGTTATGTGTCAGTCCATGTGTAATGCATTAACCGTGTACATGCTAGATGCATGTAGAAACAGGGATGTGCAATATGTGTGTGTGATTCATGTTCTGCCAAAGCCAGGCTGTGTCCATTGATTTTTATATTTCTATGAGGGATATTAAGGGAGGCCACCACCCTGAAATAAAATTATTTTCCTTATTTTTCAAATTAATCCTCTTTAATATATTCACTTATTGGACATGGTATTAGAATCATGACATTGTCTATGGAGTCAATGACCTAGCATTTTTCTTAAAGCAGAAATAGATGGGGAATTTCAAGCAAAACTATTGAAAAAAATATTCTGATAGAATTGTTAAGTTTTCCAAAATAATTAGGCATAATAGGTCTAACTTATTTTACTCAAAATTAACTTTAAAAAAAAAATAGGTCAAAGTGGCAATTAATTCACTAAAAGTTGGATTGAGATATTAAAAATGCTATCAGTTTTTAAGAAAAACAATTCCAGGTTAGGAAACAAAATCAGTCAGCACAGAAGAAAGCGTGACTTGTATATAAAGCCCCAAGTTTAGTTTTGGGGATTTTTTTTTATTTGAAGCTTATGCCCAAAAGTCATATCCAGCCAATAACAATTCTGGCATGTGTTTATTTGTTTTTAGAATTAATTAATGAAAGAATCTCGGCCGGGGTGGCCGTTGACCCCGAGATTTTCGAGATATTTTACATTTAGCAATGCAAAGGCGTTAATTAAGGTGCTAAGGTTATGTGAGTTATATGTCATCTTGAAAAGCAGAGTCTGTTCTTTTAGATGAGGTATAATCATATAACCCATAATCACCTTATTAAAACGTTTTTGGATGCTAAAATGTGAAATATAGTCGCGAATAAATTTTAGATTCCAAAGGTTAATAAGGGCTAAGGTTATAATGAGTTATACCTCATGAAAAGCAAAGTCTTGAATTCTTCTCAGGATGAGGTATAAAGCTCATAAAACGCTTAACACCTTATTTACCCTTTGAGCATGCGTAAAATGTAAGATATAGTCGGAAAATCTCAGGGTCACCCCCCCCCCCCCCCTCAGATTTTTCCTTAATTAAAAAAAAAATAAAGAATTCAGAATCTGTCTTGCTGGGATATTACTTTTGGGGCATAAAAACTTTCAAATAAAAAAAAAAATCCCCAAAACTAAAAACTTGGATTAATATCAGTATTTACGAAAGTTTAAAAAAAACCTTAGAATGTAATGTTATATTTTTCAGGAACAGCAAGTCTAGATACATAAGGTGCGAAAAATGATTTTTTAGCATTGGTCCCAGTTGTGCTGTTTAATGAACTGAAATGAGTTTGTTCATTTAAAATCAGATTGGCATTATGCATTCATGGCATGCGTCTTGCATGGTAGGGTGCGGCTCTACAGAAATGTCGATGTGGTATACGTTTGAATCTTTATGTGATTTTCAGTTTCTTAAGGGCTGCAGGAGTAAAGAAAGGGTACACATTTAGGACTTATCTTCTGTTTATCAGCACCATGACGCTCACAATCGTTACACATAATGATACAAAACACTTTGTTTTGTACTTTTGGGATGTCAGCAGAAATTAAGGACTAGGGTCTAGTCAATATATTTATTTTTGCGACGTACTTTTTTTTTTTCATCTCAACATCAAACATTGTGTGTTGACATTAAATAGAGTTTTTATTTTTTCCTACAGGTGAAGTCTGTGATGGGGTAAGGTGCTGGGGTTACAGGTGATGTTCAAGGAATTAGCCACATACGATGGTATCATGCTAAATGTCGTGTTTCCTGGTGAAAAAAGCTCATCGTTTTATAAACACCCTCGTATCAAGAAGCCTCAAACGCCCATGGAAAAATACTTGGGTGTCTCATGAGTAGTAGTAGTGGTTGTAGAATAGTAGTAATAATTGAGATATTAATTAGTATATTAAGTAATAGAGTAATAATAATGGAGGTAATAATAATAATGAAGTTAATGGAATAGATGAATAAAAGTAATAATAATAATAATATAATAGAGGAATGAAGTAATAATATAATAGGTAATAAAAAATAATAATAATAATGAATATAATAATAATAATAAGTAATAATAAGTGAGCGATGGTGTGATAGCAGCACTTCTAGTGCGAGTATGTGTATTTGAAGAGGACAAGAATGTAATTGGTTTGTCGATTTATGTCTTGTATTGCTTTCCTGTCAACATACCAAGTTGGGCGACCAGAACACTATTGGGACTCCTTTTTTCCTTTTTTTTTTTACAGCAATGATCTCCAACATGATGATAAGCCTTTTTTTTTGGTTTTTCATATATGGCATCGCAGTTCTATGGATGTCTTATGACATGAACCCTGTGTATCCCTGGGTGTGCGAGACGTTTCAGGAACTGTTATGATACTTAGGAGACAGGATAGACTCAAGTAATAGGTGATCCACAACGTGTAACGGTTGGTGGGATCACCATTGATTTCGGTTCAGGAATCTTCTTGCTTTGTTCTGATACCACTTTTTGGTATGTCCCAAAGTATCGCTAGAATGACATGTCTTGTCAGGTGCTGTTGCCCAACTCTTCGCGGATGGATCAGGCTGTCATGACAATATCTGGACAAGACATGCTTAAAGTGGGAGGCGATGGCATCGGATGATGTCAATCTATGATGTCATTTGTCCAAAATCTGCTGTAGTGTCAATATGGCTCATGACTGAAGGCGAATTGACGGTAGAGCCAAAATTCACATGTTCAAGGCTCGGTATG
>JZLH01S0090052.1:0-10512 GCA_001188425.1 Eucidaris tribuloides | reverse complement strand
AGTAATAGAGTAATAATAATGGAGGTAATAATAATAATGAAGTTAATGGAATAGATGAATAAAAGTAATAATAATAATAATATAATAGAGGAATGAAGTAATAATATAATAGGTAATAAAAAATAATAATAATAATGAATATAATAATAATAATAAGTAATAATAAGTGAGCGATGGTGTGATAGCAGCACTTCTAGTGCGAGTATGTGTATTTGAAGAGGACAAGAATGTAATTGGTTTGTCGATTTATGTCTTGTATTGCTTTCCTGTCAACATACCAAGTTGGGCGACCAGAACACTATTGGGACTCCTTTTTTCCTTTTTTTTTTTACAGCAATGATCTCCAACATGATGATAAGCCTTTTTTTTTGGTTTTTCATATATGGCATCGCAGTTCTATGGATGTCTTATGACATGAACCCTGTGTATCCCTGGGTGTGCGAGACGTTTCAGGAACTGTTATGATACTTAGGAGACAGGATAGACTCAAGTAATAGGTGATCCACAACGTGTAACGGTTGGTGGGATCACCATTGATTTCGGTTCAGGAATCTTCTTGCTTTGTTCTGATACCACTTTTTGGTATGTCCCAAAGTATCGCTAGAATGACATGTCTTGTCAGGTGCTGTTGCCCAACTCTTCGCGGATGGATCAGGCTGTCATGACAATATCTGGACAAGACATGCTTAAAGTGGGAGGCGATGGCATCGGATGATGTCAATCTATGATGTCATTTGTCCAAAATCTGCTGTAGTGTCAATATGGCTCATGACTGAAGGCGAATTGACGGTAGAGCCAAAATTCACATGTTCAAGGCTCGGTATGTCTATGATGTCATTAATGAAAATCAAATGTAGTCCATATGTCATATTTTCATGATGATGTGTCATGATAAATTCTCAAAAATGACATCTTGTCATCCGTGACGTCGTAAAAAACGGATTTTGTGTATATCTCATGACTGAAACCAAATTACATGACAAAATTTACCACATGTCAAGATCAGGTCAAGGGTCAACTTTTGGACATATCCATGTGCGCGTACGTGTGTAATGACGGACGCGTACGTGCGTGTCAAATCTTTAAAAAAATGGATTATTCCTCAAATTGCAGTTTGCATACATTGCATCAGTTTGTTATCTTAATTATCATAACGTCGTCTAAGGCGTCATTAATGAAAATCGAATTTAGTCCATATCTCAGGACTGGAGTTACATGCAACTAAGATGACGTGCGGATCACCTAATTCGTCTCGGTGACGAATTCAAATCTAGTTCATAAATTGTTTAAATTTAAAACTGTCTTTTGCGTAAACCTTCATTGAAATGATATGATGGTTCATGTGTGTTCACTATTTTCCTGTAAATAGCCACTATTTATTTAATGAATTGAACAGTACATGACTGGCCTTGGCTAAGCCCTCCATTTTTCCGTTTTACAAAATCAAAATTCCGTTTTTCAAATTTCCATTTCCGTGATTTTCCGCGTTACTCAAAATCACGTATATAAACACCTAATACTTGTATTATTACAACACAAATTTCAGCTAGTTGACGTGCTAACACAAATTTTTAATGATAGTAGCCCTGCCAGCCTCAGTGAAATAGAGCAGCCGTAGTCATGGTTCTGAGCGAGACGGTCGGCAGAGGGGCTTGCAGACAGGGTTTTTCTTTGGTCTTTAAAGATACTCTAGTGCTTAGTAATGTTTTTATCTAGTAAAAGAATGATTTGACACATTTTAATATTTGTTTATTTTGTAATTTACTACCAATTTGAATGTTATTACTTTATCATTTTCATGATTTCCCATTTTCCGCGTTACATTTCCAATTTTCGTGATTTTTCTCCGTTTTCTGTATCGCGGAGTAATGGAGGCTAAGGCCTTGGCCTTTAATATCTCACCAGAAACAAACTGCATAAATTGTCCAAGCTATCTGCCCATAATGTCATATCACAAGAATCTAATTTGGTTTAAATCTTAGTTAAACAGTATACTTCCAGTTTAAGCCCTTGCCAGTGTGGGTTTTGATGTCTGTACATGAATCTGCAATGTTCACGTAGTCATGGATCCTACATGATGTAATAAACACTATTTTGGACTACTGTAGCCTTTGTATATACTGTGCATGTTATGGCTCATTACAAATTGCACACACGACATCCTGATATAATTGTGGGGTGTGTAAGACGTGACGTGTTGTTGGTGTGATGTCTTGGAGATCCCGACACCTTCATCTAATTTGCGGTTCAATCATGCAGACATTTTGAGGGGAAATTGTACTTCTTCTTCTTGCCGAAAGAAGTTCGCCAGGGGCAGACTGTGAAACATGTTCAGCATGTGTGTTTGTGTGTGTGTGTGTGGGGGGGGGGGACTGTGGGTGTGTGTCTGTATCTGTTTGTGCTAATGATTTGCCAGTACAGTATAGATCTATAGAAATGTGCAGAAGGTATGAGGTACCAGGAAGTAAGGGGGTGGGGTACTAAATACCTCCAGGCCCTTGAGCTGTAGCTTTGCCCCCTGCCATTATGCACTTCCTGCTGTATACTGGTAATCACAAGGGGATTCCCCAACAGCAGATTGTAACTGTCTAATACCATCAGGGTAGGAATTAATTTTTATTTTTTAAGGGCGATTTTTATTAGAGCTTTGGGGCTATTTTTGAATTTTTTGGGGGGTTATTTTTCTATCACTGGGGCTACTTTTCATTGAACAATTTGAAGAATGCAGTGAAAGATTGCCGATGTTTTAGCTGGTGCTTCATCAATAAAAGCAACCATTTAAAGGCAGTGGATCTCTTTTGCATGCCTGAAAATTAACTTTGTGTAAATACAATGGCATTTAGAAGAAAATGCAATCTGGGAACCTTTAGCAAAATACAGGAGCTAGAAACTCAGTTTTAGTGGAATTATAGTGACCGTTGGACTCGGATTTGATTTTATTCTCGCGAGAAAAAATTCCTACCATAGAACGTACACTAAATGGCTGTTGTTTTCCTTTTTCATTTTTCAAATTCTAGGCAATCAGTAATCTCCGACTTTCACAGACATGCCCTTCATTAATAGCCTAAGGGCATGGGTTATCTTTTCCTAGTCTGCGGGGATGTTTGCAAATGAGATCCACTGCCTTTAATTCATTTATGTTTCAATGCCATAATAAAAATAAAAATGTGAAATTTTTCATAGCAAATCTGAGGGCAATTCTGAAGGAAATTGTCGCCCCAAAGATTTGGGTTTTGGGGATTTTAGGGGGCGATTTGGGCTTTGCCAAGGGCTAAATCGCCCGTCGCCCTGGGTTATTTCCTACGCTGAATACCATGCAGGCCTAACAATATAGCAATTTTGTAACAAATGTACTGATTTTTTTCTCATAAAATTCTTGTTTGTCCTGTACAGAGATGGAGTCGAAGCCAGCCTCGAGGCCTGATTTTGCCGGCCTCGGCTTCAAACCGAGTCACATGTACAAAGTCTATGGGAACAATTTTTCCAGCCGCCTTGTGACTCGGTACTGTCGGCCTCGACTCCATCCCTGGTCCTGTAATATGTATGATGTAAATGTGGCTGAAAAATGTGAACTGGTAATGTGTGTTACTGTATAAACACATGTAGACATGTTGACAAATGTTAAAGACACTGTATAACATTGTGGAAGCCTTATTTAAAAAATTGTCAAACTTTGCTATCTGACATATCTTGTAGTGTTTGGATGGACAAATAAACACCCTAGAACATAAAACGTTAGAGAGTTATGCTGTCACTCGTAAAATATGTACATATCAAAATCGGCGCATGAATTTATTATCAGCTGATAGGAAATTTTGCTACACAGCAGTCTATGGAGGAAAACGGGAATGGTCGCTCAATGATTTTCACTTTTTAGAAATACTTGATGATTGTTGTAAACTGCAATTTTTTCAGGACTTCATTTTTAGACCTTATTAGAGCCACCAGTAGCGTGGGAAATCATGTAGCTCCGATTTTTTAAACTGGAAACAGTGTTATACGATGACTTTAAGAGGGAATTTCAGATATGACAGACTATGTATCTAAATCTCTAACTCATTTACAAAGAAACAGTTTTCAACCGTTTGTGCATGAATACAGTTGATTTACTGTATGTATTAATAACAGGAAGAATTGTTATTAGAATACCCCCTCCCTCTGAAACTGAAACACACACACACACAAACACACACACATACACACACACACAACACACACACATACATACACAACACACACATACACACACACACACACACACACACACACACACACACACACACACACACACACACACCACCACACACACACACACACACACACACACACACACACACACACACACACACACAGACATACACACAAACATACACAGACACACACACAAACACATGGACACACACACACACACACAATACAAGATTGTACCCTCATTGTTACAACTAGGATACAATCTTTTGTTTTTCTTGTTCTTACAACTTACGGTAATACTGAGATGGTACATGTAGTTACTTGTTGAAGACTTAAAATGAGGTACCTTGGGCTGGGGCGATGTCAAATCATCTCCAACACTCCCACAGGTTTAAGGAAGTTGGTATTGAGGTATCATGAGATAAGTACTATCCTTGGAAATCATTCTTGAGATAAATGAGATCATTTTCTCCCTAATTGGATGTAGTCGTGCCTTCCTGTCAATTAAATTCATGAAGCTGCAGCATGAATTGGGTCTACGGTGACAGCTTCTCATTAGAGAGACAGTCCTTTTGAGATTTGACCTGCCTCATTAACTCTTAACCCGTTGCCTCTGAGATTCTGAAAATCCCATGAGTTAACACAGGGCATATCTGTTAGCCAATGGGATAATGTGCCATGGAAATTGTAGATCTATGGACATTGTATGTATTACCGGTACATGTAAGTGGTGCATATTTTTGACTTTGGCACCTTAAGTGTTTAGCATTTGGTAGATTAAAGTGTTATTCCTTGGAGATTAAAAAAGAAGAAGAAAATTTAACAATCTAACAGAGAGAGTGAAAGAACTTAGAGGATGTATTGAAATATTCTTATTTTATAGCTGAAAATATGTGGCAATCTGGTAAAATTTTGAACCAATAATTCACACCCCGAAAATTTTAGGTCTGGAAAAAGTTCAGTCATCCATCGGCAATGTTGATTCCAATTTTATAGGGTATGTGTACAGAGTCAAAAAATAATTGTGATTTTGATTTATTAAATTTCTTTGTTGTTCAAGCAGTATGTAAAATAAAAGTGGATGTTTCTGCTCATACATGAAGTTATGAGAAAATAGAATAAATGCTGTGGTATACTTACAAAATGGAATTAATACACTCTACCCAATAGTCTGTATATCAGAAGGAGAGGATCATTGGGAAATATCCTCTAAAACATCCTGCTACTCGACATTTCATGCCAAGTGGATATATAAGCTGTTACCAGTATTTATTATTTTTTGTGGATGGGGATATTACGTCACATGTCAAGAGGACTGTTATTGGCTTGGCAATGAGAAGCTGGATATGATGACGCACATGTTTTCAAACAATTGAGATATGATTTTAACCAATGTCAGAGTTTGTTAAGTTAGTCACGGATGAATATTACACATATTCTGGAACCTAGAAGCTGTAGGAGAAGCCATAATGCATGACTGTGGGTTGTACATTTTTTTATTGTTGTTGCTTTTGGTTTGTGGTTCTGTTGTTGTTGATTTGGTTTGCTCTTTGCACTATGAACTTTGAAGGGTATAAACAAATTTGTTGCAAGTCAATGAAATCTGGTTGCAGTGTTTTCTAGCAAATATGAAGTCATGAAATGTTCAATATTACGACAGGAGAAACAAAATACATAATCATAATGAAATTAATTTTTCCGGTATGCTGTTATTGTTTGAAATGAAATTAGTACTAACTTTAAGATTTAAATTTATTATTAGTGAAAATCTTGAAGTTAATTTAACAAAAATATGAAAAGTAAATGTTTCTCCCCAATTAACATTATCTCATAAGACTCTTTATCGCTTAAGATAGTTTACTCTTTTTTTAGCTGAAAGTTATTCTCTCTTGATTTATCTTATTTGTCATTTATGCACCAACCCTAAACATGATGATGGAACTGTTAAATAACTCAAAACTAAAATCATTTCACTTTTTAGTTGTTTTTGTACAGTATATCATTGTTTATCAAGATATGTATTTGCTTGGATGATGATGTTTACTTTTTCATGATTGGTATTAACCAGTTTTTTCGTGTTGTATTTACTCCTTTGCAGAAGAGCAACCAAAAGAAGCCAGCAAAGAAGGTAAGAAACAGAAGCAAATTATTTGTGTGCTATTTGACGTATTAATTCTTTTGTTTTTGCCTACCCAAGTTGCAAAAATACTTCTAGTCAACTTTTGAATTCCTATATAGAAAAATAAAAAAAGAGAAAAAAAAATCAAATGAAGGGCCTGGGTTATTTTCATGTATATGCTAGGATTTTAATATTGCACACCAAACTACTTTAGTTGTTATTATGAGATATCACAATAACAGCCCTGTCTCACTGTCCGTCACACACCAACATTTCAAACAAACATACACATACCTTTCTACCCCTGCTCCCAAAACTTACAGTTTCATGAACATGCATATACAAAACAAAGTAAAACACAGATTTATATTTGCTTTGTTATACATTTGTACTTCAAATTCAACAGCAGTTAATTGTTTTGTTTCAATCAAAGTGAATTAACAATAGAATAACAAGTGAAACAAACTATCACCAGGGTCTAAAATTCTAACATCTTCCTTTTTCTGGAAAAAAAAGTAATAGTAGTCATAATATTAACAACATCACCAACAAAATATTCACACAGAGTCACACCTGACTGGGGCCCCATAATATGAAGAGCTATAATTCATCATAACTTTATGTTTTACACTGTAACCCATTGATATTAATCCAGTCCTATGACTAATTGTAACTCATTGTAACACTATACCCTGGTGTGTGGATTGTGTTTCTATACTTTCATGTCAAAATCATCACTAATGTGATTATATGCACCATGCAGTACACCAGGGCACCCCATTGTGTAGCACCCTCTTGTGTCCATTAGAAGTACAGTTGTATAGTAATTGTCTGGTGTTCAGGGATGTAGTCGAGGCCGGCCTCGAGGCCGGATTTTGCCGGCCTTGGCCTTGGCCTCAGACCGAGTCACATGAACAAAGTCTATGGGAACAATATTTTTCTAGCGGCGTCGTGACTCGGAATGGCCGGCCTCGACTACATCCCTGCTGGTGTTACCCTGGTGCACAAAATACACAAACATAAACTGAGAAAAAGTCAAGAGTAAATGACGTTGAAATTATTATTTTTAAAGCTCTTGGTGATGCATAAGACCACTTTAATAACAAAATATTTTGTCCTACAATAGTTTTGCAGCTCACCTGAGCCAAAGGCTCAAGTGAGCTATTGCGATCGCGTTTTGTCCGTCGTCCGTGTGCGTCGTGCGTCCGTCGCGTCGGTTCGTCGTGGCTCTGAATTCGCGTCGTTCGTCTTTCCGTGCGTAAACTTTTAGATTTTCAGATATCTTCCTTCCAAATGCAATGTGATTGGATTTTGGCGCCAAACTTTAGCAGGAATGATCCTATATGGGGTAGGATTCAGGCGGTCCTCAATATTGGTCACCTCAGGCCCCCCAGTGGCGGCCCAGGGCACAGGGCCAGAAAGGGAACCAATATTAGTATGTAGTTTCAAACATCTTCTTCTCTGTTCCGAGAGTTAGTTTCGTTAGCCCACTTGTGTTGTTAGATATCCTTCTATATATTGTGCCTGATTATGTTCCTCATTTACGCATGCCAGGGTGCCGGTTTGGAGCCTCCCCAAAAGGGAGCAAATAGTTTGGGGTATGCGGCCCTATAGGAGGAATTCACATCAACATTAGTGGATTTAGACCAAACTATGGTGGGAGTGATCCTCAGGGGGGAGGAAAAGAGGGTTCCTGGAATGGTACACCAGCCCCCCTGCGGGCCATGGGTTCAGTAGGTCCCATAAGGGCCCAAAATTAGAGTACTTTTTTAACACAGAGTCATGTAACCAACTTATGGTAGGTAGATGTATTGAACAGTGACCTCAATGTATTTGGGTCCAAAGGTACATAGAGGTCAAAGGTCAAATTAAGCCAGTTTTCTTCCGTGTTGTATTGAGCTTGTTTCTCATAAATCCAAAAATAGTTTTAGTTATAGCACGTGTTGTTATGTAGATACTTATATGTGCGGATATTTAAGGTTTATTCATAGGACACTGGCCCAGGAAGGCCCGGTTTGTGTCCAAGGATACTGAAGTTTGGTTACCTGGTTTAGATCGGCTCCTTATAGGGATATTAGTTCGAATTACATCAATGCGATTTAGACTAATACTTGGGGAATGTCCTTCTAGGGGTGAGAGGGGGATAGGGTGTGCTTTGCAATGGTTGCACAGGCCTCCCCCCCTCTCTCCCCTCTCCTTTCCTCCCCTGCCCCCCCGCCCGCTGCCCCGTCCCCCCCGGGGACCCATGGGGCAGCCATAAGGCGGCCAACTAGGCTAACTTTTCTAACCACGAGCCATTGTAACCAAACTTGGGTGTAGAGGACGTAACAGGGACTCAATGTATATTTCGGGTCAAGTCCCTAGTGGTGCGAGAGAGTGCGTGTTTACGTACTAGGGTGTGCCTTGTTTTTTTATGAAAATGGATGTTAGAATTTAATTTAACTTTGCAAAAATCAGCTATGGCAGGATGCATAAGTTTTTCAACTGGTTAATTTGGCTATGTTGGGCATAGATATCAGCTCCAGCGGCAAAACGATATGTATAACTGATTGTTTTAGTGCGGGTACATAGAGAGTTTGCGAGAGCTAGTGAGCGTCGTGCCCCCGGGGCTCCTTGTTTATAGTGAATAGAACAGGACGTAAAAAATAACTTCTAGACCGAGTAGGCTCAAAGGAACACATTCAACAAAATGGTCAGATCTGTCGATGGTATTCGGGTGATTCCAGAGATTATATTATGTTATTGTGTGATTTGTTTCTGTGTTTCCACAGGAGAGAAAGTCGACGACGATGACGAAGCTGACCTGTGTAAGATCTGTATGGATGCCCACATAGACTGTGTCTTGTTGGAATGCGGCCACATGGTGACGTGTACGTCGTGCGGGAAACGCATGAACGAGTGTCCTATATGCAGGCAGTACGTAGTACGAGCGGTTCATATCTTCCGGGCATAGGAAGGGTAACTCTGGTTCCAAATCAGGCTTAGCTTGTTTTAACCCGTTGGCTGTGGGAACTGGATGTGCCATGTATTACCTCTATGGAAATTACTTTATCTCGGAGGCAATGGGTTAACCATACAAGGAAGGATACAACTAAAATATGGGTGAACGTACCATGTTTTTGGTGTATTTGAAGGAAAAGTTTCTCATCAATGGTACAATGCCATGGTAACAGTGGCAAGTGATATGACAGTCCGTTATACCAGGAAGAGTGAGCATTTCCATGGTGTAATGTTCGTGAGTTAGATCCATATACTTCATCTGTGTAGACACACTCCTACAGCTAAAGTCTGCATCACATGTTTGAACTCCTAACTCTTGACTATCAGGGCAAGTCTGTGTTTGATCACTGAGCACTGCACTACTATTGTTCGCACTTTCCTCCAGCAATTCTGTATAGTATGTATGAAAACCTGTGAGGAGCAATACGATTTTTGATAAAGTGGGGGTGCACCATCCTGTCAACAAGCATCGTGAACTGCCACACGAAGCACAACCCGGTGTAACGACGAGTGACAGGTCGTCATGTTGAATTCTTAGAATGATCTGTGACCTGACCACAAGACTGCATTGATCGCTGTACACGACATGATTTTTGCGATGCAGAACGTTTTAGATGTCGCAAAGCATCACTTCGGCTCAGTTCCAATACGGGCAGCCACCTGTAAGTTGCAGTGTTGAAATTACTTTTTATTTTTAGGGAGCCATTTTGAAAAAAAATCACCAGAGCCATTTTTCATTTTACCAGAGCCATTTTCAGATTTCCAGAGCCATTCTTTTTCTTTTTCAGGATTCAGGTAATAATCATCATGGTTTTGCATCGCAGTTTGCCTTGCTGGTTTAATAACAAATTCATGTATCCTATAATCAGGGGTGTGGGAGTAAGATTGGAAAACAAATCTGAAAAAAAAATCTGAAATAAAAAGTGTACGCGACGAGCGCAAAGCGCAAAAATAGGCCGGGGTCCAGGGCCCTATGCGGGCCCTGGAGAAGCTATAGGGTTCTAGATGCTCTCTGGTGCAATCTAGGCTTATTTTAGAAACCATTTCTTTCAATTTAAAATGGTTGGTTTGGGGGATACATGTATATATATTATAACCAAAATTATGTTGGAAAATGGAAAATGAAATCAAACGTAGTTTCAATGTCTACTTCAATCCCCCCAAATTTGCTTAAAATATAATTTGTATCGATCTTATTCAAA
>JZLH01S0090017.1:0-15863 GCA_001188425.1 Eucidaris tribuloides | reverse complement strand
ATGAAGCCCTGAAAAAATGCAGGTTAAAACGATCAGTAAGTGCTTTAAAAAAGTAAAAATTATTGAGAGACAATTCCACCTTTCCCCCATAGACTGCTGTGTTGCAGAATTTCCTATCGCCCGATAGGAAATTAATGTGCCAATTTGAATCTGCACATATTGCACTAGTGACAGCATAACTGTCCAAACTTTGGTGTTCTAAGGTGTTTATATATCCATCCAAACACTACCAGATATGTCAGAAAGCACGGTTTGACAATTTTTTAAATAAGGCTTCCACACTATTACATAGTATCTTTAACACTCGTTGGGCTGCACGCATTGGCCATGATAAGTCAGCCAAGCGCGCGATTTGATTGGTTGGGGAGAAATGACCGTTACCCCCAAATCGAAGAAGAATTCGCCATAGGGAAAGAAATGCACCTAAATATCGCTGTTTTAGGTATTTTATGTGATTCTTTGCTGCATAACATCTTAGTCCTGACTATACTGTACCATGGTGTAAAGGTAATACAGAATATTGCATGCTTTGCATTTCATTATTATATTTTTGCTGTTACTCGCGGGCTCCATCTTCCTTTAAACTATATAATTTGTCTTTTAAATTGGTCTGAACTGTAATAGTGTGTTTTGTACTTTCTTATATTTTGCTATTTTTTATTACTAGATGGAGGATTAAAATTGATTTGATTTGAATTGAACTAAACTGAACGAAATTATGTGATTTTGTTTGGTATATGATAAGTAATAGGCTATTATTTGTTTTAAATTTCTTTTTACGTTTGTATTACTGTTTTCGTTTATCTCCATTTAGTTTTCTTTAAGGACTTTATAGAATTCCAAAATAAAAGTATATCTTTAGTCAACAGCATACAACTGTTACGTTTAAAGGCAGGGGATCTCTTTAGCATGCCTAAAAATTAACATTGTGAAAGTACATTGGCATTTAGAAGAAAATGCCATCTGGGAACCTCCTGCAAAATACAGGAGATAAAAACTCAGTTTTAGTGGAATTATAGTGACCGTTAGACTCTGATTTGCATTTTTTTCTCGCGAGGAAAAAATTCCTACCATAGAACGTACACTAAACGGCTATTGTTTATCTTTCACATTTGTCAAATTCTACGTAATCACTGACCCCCAGATTTTACAGACATGCCCTTCATCAATAGCCCAAGGGCATGGGTTATCTTTTCCTGGTTTTGGGGCATGTTTGGAAGTGAGATCCACTGCCTTTAAGTGGTAAATCGATAAAAAATTTATCATTAAAGAATTTCTTAGTATTAAGTTTACAAACCTCACTAATACACACCGACATAATTGTGATCTTTTTATCCACTGCTGATGTAAATCCAACTCTAATCCAGATCTTTACAGGTCTCTGAAACATCCAAATATTTTAGATTTTAAATGTCAACAACAAAACAACCATTATCCTGCTATAACTAACTCACAACACAAGGACAATTTACACACATGAGACCAACAGTGAATGTAAGAATAATCATCTAGTTAAGTTCATTTATTTTTGTGACGAATTGCTGAAATAAAATGACGATTCAAAAACACACTTATTGCACGGTGGTTATTGCTTGTAAGATATGTAGATTAGCCGAACGATACAATGTGATAAGTTGCATTCTAAAAGGTCAAAACAAAAGCTTTAGAAGGTGTGTGTTTGCTGATATTATTTCAGAACTTATTGCTTGTTATTTTGAAAATATAAATATGCAACTTATCAACAATTGTGTCGTGCAGTCATACCTTTTTTTTTTTTTACATATATATACAAATATTATAAAGTAAATTTTGTGTCTCTTGAACAATAATGTATATTACTTTATTGCACAATAAATTATTCACTTGTGTAGATGGAAAAATACATTTATGTTGCAGAATATACTACAAGTGAAGGCCACAAATTTCATTAAAAATTTAACACCGTGAATAATTACAAAAACCACAAAATATTGTTTGAATTATACACAATTGGTATATCTTATTATATACAGTATATAAACATTTTTTTTCTTGTAGACGAAATATACATATCTTCATATTTAAAGGCGTTAAGAAAATAACGATTTTTTTTGTCTTTTATTCTCGCTTGAACAATTTGAAAGATAATTTCGTTATTTTTTATCCTAGATATACACTACATTCATGGGTTTTTTTTTTCAACTGACTTGGTTCTTGAGGCATTTTGACTCATTCTTATTCTGTCACTGCCCTCCTCTTACTAAGGAATGGACACGCAAACAAACAAACACACACAGCGGGTAAACAACAAAAACCAGCATAACTATTCTTGTGAAAAACTACCATCTCCCGTAAAAAAGTAATGTGTAAGTATACATATTTTGAAAAATATATTTGTGAAAATACACCCAAGTGCATTGTAAAAAGCTGGTTTAGGAATTAAACAGAGTTTAAAAAGTGACAGTAAAGATGTATTTAGAGAATGTATTGACACTTAGTGGATAGAAATGCGACACCGATGTTTTGTGATTTGACACACGATGTTTAGACTAGGAACATGTTTACAAAGTGATATTAAAATGGTTTACTCACTATAAACGCATATCTTACCGTGTGGCCTACGAGCACATAAGTAAAATTTACTATTATACCAACTATTTTGTAGGTGTGATTATTGCAATGTAACTTGCAGCCCTATATGTCGACATTGGTGAGCTAATACAAAAATAAGGAATGCATAAGCAACTTTGGAGACACAAATCATAAAGATTATGCATTCACCACACAATGGTGTGAATCAAATGCATAATCATTCTGAATATATCGACTGAAACAGTGATGAATGTATCGTTATTAATAACAGTGACAGGGTCGGACTATTTTCTGGTGCACTTTATATCAGTGTAAAACTTTGTGGCGCACATCGGGGCAACAGTTGACATGGACATAAAACATACATGGTTATTCATGTGTACCTAGGTTCTTCGAGATAATGATATAAAAATTGGCAGCATTATACATGTACATAATTGTACATACATATCCCGTTGGAGACTAAGAACAAGATATCTTGTTCTTGGGTCTATTGTGAGTGCGTCTTATATTGAAATTACATTGTCTCCGGATGGATATACTAAAAATACGGTCATCGTGTCGAACGGTATCGACATTGTTATTAATAATCACATAAATAATGTCCTTGGTGATGTTTGGGTATCTGGTATCACGTTGATCCGTTACGTCATGAGTATCAACTATCTTTGCCCATGACGTCAACTTGATTGTATAGCAAATCTATAAGTTCAAACTATGACATCATAGTGCGTATTGCAGTGCTGCGTATAGTGACGACACGACACGAGTAGAAGTAGTGAGATGGTCACTCCGCCCTGATCCCGCTGCACCTAAATCCTTGTCCGCATAACAGGCCATCAGAGGAGAAAGATTTAGTGGCGCCGTAAAAGAACTTGATTATCTTTGAAGGTATGCACGTTCCGTCCGATGAGGAAGTAGCTTTTAACTTTCTGCAATGAAATTACACAGAAAGTAGCAGTGAAATAAATGGTGTGATAACAAAATTTTGTGCAGACTCGAGAGGTTATAACATTTTTTTATCAAAATATGTACTCTGTACAAATAAAAAAAAATGCGTAATCCATTCTTTCTTCACTGTTACTGACATACCTTGAACAATCATAGAATGCAATTATTACAAATTATTTGTAATTGCTGCTCATGTATAAATCAACAAAATTCAAATTGGCAACACTATTGGCAGGCATAACCTTCAGAAAATATGTGCTAAAATCATTTCCGATTATTCAATGGTGGTCTTGCTCTGGTGAATTAACACTCCACGCGATAAAGCGGCTATCCGAAATGTGACAAAGTTGACAGGCATGGGAAAATTCTGAAGCGGCATATTAGAAAGTTGCGTTTTGATATGGCGACGTAACTGTCTTTGATAAGACCAACCACCTGCGCCAATTTTGACAAGAAATAACGACTCACAGTTAAAGCCCAAAGTTTAGTTTTGGGGATGAGCTTTGGGCTATACAGCTTTCAAATTAGCAAAAAAAAAAAAAAAAATCCCAAACTAAACTTGGGCTTTAAATTTCAGTTGATTTAGTTGAGTAAATCTACTATCCATTCACAGATTTTTGCAAAAGTGTGTTAAAAGCAGCCGCAAACCGACTCAAAGTTTTTTTCTCCCAATAATTTTGGATGAGTACTTATTGATAGCAAAGTAGTCTTACTAGTCTTAATTGTGGTGCATTTTATCCTCTGTAAAGTCTTTAATGCGAATAAACTTACTTTTATTTCCGTCCACACGGCTAGAAGGGACCGTTTCCTACCCTCCATTATCTTTGATGGTTCTCCGGGTAGCCCTGTCTGCCCTCATCGTGTTTCGTTCATCGCGCAGTACCGCGTCCACGCAAAGACGTAGATCTTGTTATTCCTCGCCACTGGAAGGCGGCGTCGACGGGAGTTGAACGTTAATACCGGTGCGTCTCTGATATCTCGAGGGTTGTAGGCAACCTGAGAAAAAATCCCAAATTTCCTGACGCTGGCAAAGATGATAAGAGTTGGTGATAATGAGTTGGTGATTCTCCATGATCGACTGAATGGAAAGCAAACTAGCCTAGATTGAAAACAACCATCCATGAGCTATAAGCCGTAAGCACACTCCTCAAAAAAAAGTAGCATAACATTGTTACGGGATGATGCCTGGATTATTGACTTTGAAAGTAACAACAGTCGAGAAAGTTGAAAGCGTCTATCCTGTTAACAGGATTAATCTAGGCCCTATTCGCATTATTCCGTTTTAAGCAAAATCAAAATTCTTTTTTTCCAATTTTCCATTTTTCCGCGATTTTCCGCTTACTCAAAATCACGTATAATAAACACCATATATTACCGCATACTTGCATGACTAGACAACTCACGAATCAGTGAAGTGGAGGCTGCAGTAGTCATGGAGTGACAAAGAACGGCCGGCAGAGGGCCTAACAGAGGGGTTTTGCTAGGGTCATTTAAGTTACTGCTTATGCTGGTAATGGTATATTTAGTTGAAGAATTATTCCAAATATGTTAAATTTCTTATTTTGTAATTTACTACCAATTTAAGGTTATTACTTCAGCGTTTCATGATTTCGCATTTTCCGCGTTACACTTGCCATTTCGCCGATTTTTCTCGCGTTTTGCGTATCGCGAAAAAATGGACCGAGGCTTTGATTAATCTATACAGAAAATGGTTGAACTATATGGCGTAGATTCGGCAGCTCATTAATAATTCATGAGCTTGGAATCTCGTTCGGGGCCGATTGACGTATGGCTCATTAATATTAACACCTTGGAACAACTTGATTAACATACAATAAGATCACAAAATTACCAAATGCTCGTCACCGAATAGGCAGCTAGCTCTGTGGTTGAGAGGCAAGTCTTCATATCTTATAAGATCCTCTGTTCGAATCTTGTTTTGGAAGGCAACATTTTCAAAGCTATTTTTATCATTAAAAAATAGAATGGAAATGAGTTTATACGTCGGAACGAGAAACTTAGAAAATAAAGTCAGCTAGCCGAGATTTCCAAACTCATGAATTTAGTTGAGCCTGCGAATCTAGCCAATTATAGTACTCAACCACACTGAACATGGACTCTGGATATGCTTTTGCCACCTATCCATGCTGTTCAAGTGGTGCAAGACAGCAGACGAGCTACGTAGGCAACGTGTGAATGATCGAATTAGCTTCAGAAAGTCACAGGAGTGAACGAAAGCTTGCTGACGAAATTGTAAAGCTTGAACTAACATTGTGTAGGCGGTGGTAAGTCTAAGAATGAATATGCATGGTAAAGTTGTGAATAAGTGTTTCTTCAAACTGGAGCAAGAAATGGGGCCGAAAACTTTATTCCCAAAATCGACTCTGGTTAATCACTCAAGACATTGAAATAAAATGGGACTTGATCGCAGACTCGCCTCGTCGCTTCCAAAATTCAAATCAAATTTCTAAACCAAGTTTCTGTTTGTTGTTGTTTCAGTTGTATTGTGGCAGTTATAAATACATAAAGTGTGTGGTAGGACCATTGATTGTAACATGTGGAGAAAATTGAACATGAAACAGAGATACAGCCGGTCACAACTGTCCTGTTAGAGTGGTTGTGTAAAACAGCACTTATTACTACATGAACAGATACAATTCAATACCGAAAGCCTCTCATCGAATACAATTCTTGTTTTTTTTTTACGCAAATTGTGATAAGAATTATGCACCAGAGGTTGCGTGCAATTCACACAATTTTATAAATAAAAATTTTGAGTAGGGAATTGTATAGTTCATACAGTAGTTGCAGCGTTGTTTAAATTTTAAACAGCATTTTAACAGTGAATTGCGTAAGGTCCTTTAAACATTGACGCACTCGTAAACAAATATCATTTACCATTATAGGATTGTGCATATTGGCAGGTAAAACAGCACTTACTTGACTTTCCTCTTCTCTTGTGTAACTTGTGTATATTTGTAGTGTCAGATTTTGTCTGATTTGTAGCATCTCAATATGGTGTTGCTTCGTTTTCAAGCTCTTAGTCTAGCTTAGCGCACATCGTATGCATGATCATGTTTTGCACTTGTAATTCCGCGTACGTGTATTTGTGAATATATGAAAAGATTTATAAGCAGCCCTTTTTTTCCTTTGTACTGTCTATCCGTCCTATGATAATGTGCAATGGTTGTACTTCTTTGGAAATTGTGAACATGCATGAATGAATAAAATAAGTTAATAAATATAATAAAATTAAATAAATAAATAATAATAAATAAAAATAAATAAAATTAAATAATAAATAATAAATAAATAAATTCAAACACCGTTTTCTCACAGTATACGTCGCTTATGTCCAATGTCTTGATTTCAGCAGCAATAACGAAGGTCAACGAGCACTATCCTTTATCATGGTTCATCGTAAAGGTATTGGCTAACATTTACCACAGTTAAAAAAATCTGAGCCACATGATCCCCATGCTACCAGTGTCTTTGCATGAGGTCTAAAAATGAAGCTACTGAAAAAAATTGTAAATTTCAAAATGATTATTTAGTGCTTTTAAAAAAGTGAAGAATCGTAAGTTTGACCAAGATTCACTTGCACATTTCCTCCCATAGACTTACTGTGTGTACACCTAGCGATTAAAACTCGCCCCGAGTTTTAATTGTTTATTCATTAGCATAACTATTCCATTGGCAGTGTAAACTTTCCAAACTTTTTATCAAGGGTGTTTATTAGTCCATTTTGAACACTACTTTGTAGCTCCAGATATCAAAGTTTGACAATTTTTTTAAATTGAAGCTCCACAAATGTTTAGCCTAATCACTTTAATGAATTTTTTTTTCGGAATCGCAGGAATGTATAATTTCCGAAAACAATTCCTGGCTAAAAAAAAAGAACGTGGCCAGTTTGATAGATATTTTGGCTATAGATTTAAACTGGAAAACCACATGATTATATCTCAGAAGAAGACGAGGAAGAAACGAAGCAAGACCAAGAGTAATCCACCACGTTGGTACGCCGATATGCAAATTAAAACAACGAAACGCAATACCGCTACCTGAAAAGAATACCAATTCTCCTGTGATTCCCTTGACAGCTCTTATAAAATGCTGCGTCAGGTATGGACTGCAATATCTACGAGACTGTTTCAGTTTGGCTGCGCATTTCGACGCATGGCTTCGTTCGTCTGTTGACCGCAGATTGTTCAGCACCTTTATAACAAAAACAATATCATACATATACAAGATTCATTAGTTTGTTTTCAATAAACACTTATTAGTTATTTTATTAGTATTTCATTTTACTATTACCGTTATCATTGTCATTATTATAATTATTATATTATAATTATTATACTTATCATTATTATTATATCATTATTATTAAATCATTAATTATTATTATTATTATTATTATGATTATATTATTATTATTATTATTATTATGTAACTAGTGAAAATACATGGTAACTAGAGTGCTTCTGCCTATACAGTAACCCATAATAATGAGTATTCAATTTGTATAAGCGCTATATTTGAAAAGGAACAGGAATTTGCGTTTCTTTACGTTCTTTTGCTCGTTTAATGTTGACTAGTCTGTGTCAATTTTCTGTTATGTCCTATGTAAATCGCTCCGTACGTACTAGTACAATTATGTTTTTTTTTTGTTATTGTTGTTTTGTTGTGTTTTTAAGTCTTGTAATTCGATCTGCCAACAGATTAGCAGACAGTAACCTAGACGTCTGTGTGTATATATTTTTGTGATATTTTAAGAACAATAAATTAGGACATTTCAATAAAAAAGTTGTTATTGTTGTGCTGTTTTGTTGTTGAAATTACTATTATGATTATCATTACTAATTATTATTTTTATGATTCTTTTATTATCCTTATGAATACTCATTAAATCGTCGTCGTCATCGTCATCATCATGATCATCATGATCATCACATCATGTCATAACATATTTTTGACTTGTTCCTACAATAACGGAAATGGCAACTTCAACAACAATGTAGAGATCTACTTAGCATATAGGCCTACCAAGTTAGCAAGTAAGAATAACATTTGTCACGTTCATCTTTAATTAGCTAAAAAAAAAAACCTATAACAGATGATACTGTTACTTTAATATTGGTTATAGCTTTGAAAAGTGTAAACTTGTCTTGGAGGTGGGTTTGAAATCATTTCATGAAAACTTCAATGCGCTTAGTTTTGAAGTTCGGTTTTACATTTTGCTTAATGTCCAAACCGCCGCGTACAAAGCAAAGTTTATAGCGGGACCAATGGATTTGGTGTGTCCAGACTGTGCTTACAATGAGAATACTCAGTGCTGGTTGATGATGGAAAATCTTTCATCAAAATTTCACATTTTCCATTAGTTTCGCAGGTGAGAGTAAATTACATTTGCATTATAATGTGGACTAATTCCACTTCATATGCAATAAAGAAGTTGAGGGATTGCAGTGTTAAGTAGTCGACTGAGTGCACTCAGTTGCAGGCAGATGTGTATTGCAAAATTAATATAGTCCCCACATATTGATTTCTGTGTAGTAGCGATTGTCAGCAGTGGGATTTGTGTAGCATTTGTCCAAATTTGAAGTGTTCTGTTGTTTTAACTACTCTCTCCTGTACTAATAGTGACATTTTAGAATACAATCTGTTCACAGAAGGTTTTGAAAAGCAGCTGATATTAAAATGACTGTTGTTTGCAAAAGTAATCAAAACAGTACTGTGTATTCTCCGTTAATCCATACACAACAACCATACGCAAATGGGTGTTGAACCAATACACCTTACAAATAAACTTCTGTCTGGTCGGCAGATCCAGGTACATGGATGCTTTTTAAGTTAGCTGAATGACGAATTTCCCTTTCACTATAAAAGTCTCATGAATAATTAATTAAGTAGTCATCTACCTGGACCTGGATGAGAAACTTACTACAGCTTCCAAGCGTTGTGATATTCACAACCATCGTTCATGGATATCTCTGCGATTAAGCACACATACACACCCACTGACGTCCGGTAAAAGTTTAATTGTGTATATGAGGTTGGGACATTTCAACTTATAACCTAATTAAAAAAAAATACCATGAATTTGACTAACATGGATGTGGCTTAATCCATTCAGGAATAGCCCATAAACCAATCACTGGTGAATACACAAACTGGAAGCTGTAGAAAAGTAAGCTTCTAGTCTAGGCTCAAGGGTAGATGAAATACTTAATTAATTATGCATGAGACTAACAGATGAAACGGAAAATTGTTTGTCCATAAAGCATCATTTACCATCGACCTGGACCGAAGCTTGTTTCCAAGTTGGTATTCACAGCTATTGTCGCATGACTGATGTGGTGGGGATTAAAACACCTCAGATCACACACTCACACACATCCATCGCTCCGTACAAAACGTTAATTTCGGGGTTGTACATTGAGAAATTTTTTTTAACCTAATTCAAAAATATAGCCACGAGTTAACATGAAAATAATTTCAGATATTTAACAACCTCTAACAAATAAACACTATTACCTATTACTACTAACAATAAATTTCAGTATATTTATGTAAGTCTTTTTTTTTTTTTTTTTTTTAGTTATTACACGATCAAAACGTGTCAAATTTATTAATTATCATTTGAGACACCTGTACATCTAACAAATCAAGGTCTATAATACCGTGTATCTATTCTGAAATAAAATTACTATCAACTTACCACTGAAAACAATATAAGAGCAGGCTGGTTGACCGCGGGAGTGCTCCGTAGGCTACAGCATTGACGTTTGCGTTACCACACCTGCCCTAATCTTGAACTGTTGGGAAGGTCGACTCGGTCCACTTGGTTATTCGGGCCTTGGGACGGTTTGGTGGTTGCCTGTACCTAAAGGAAATGAGATAAGAAAAAAGCAAAAAGAAAAAGGAGATAAAAATCTAAAACCGTAACGCTCCCTATGGCAGCGCCTATGCTCCGTTTCAGTGACCCTAGCAACATGCTGCACAAAGCAGTTTTTACTATAGCAAGTGGGGAGTTAGTCCTCTGGTAGTCCATGCGTTTAATCCCTACACCATCCTAGATATCCGAGCTCCAGGCTAGAGGCAGTAGTGATGGTCTTTGTATACCCGACAACTAGGCCGGAACCCGAACCAGAAGTGGACGTTCATACCACTGAGGCTAACTCACCCGGAAAAAAAAAAGATTTTTTTTTTTTTTTTTTTAAGGGTAAAAACGCGTATTATATACAAATGCTTGTATGGATACTAGAAAAAAACGGTACAAATCAGTACACTCTCAGAAATAGGGTGGCAATCGTGGTGCACAGGTGTCACAGATATCAAGTCCCCATCGGCACTTTTGCACGCCTTTGGGGTACATTTCACACCTTGCAAACCTCCGTGAGCTAAGTTGCAAACTTCCAGGACAATTTGTACACGCTCAATGCAACCCTAATATTTTCGAATGAAAGCAAGTCTGGTGGCACAACTTTTTTTTGGCCAATATTCGACGTACAACATGTTTATGCCATCTGGAATGTCAAGAGAGACAGCTTTCAAATTTAAACGTGGTGCTCTGATCAATGACATTGAAATAAATTTTCTTCTCTAAAATTATTCTAATCTATCTTTTTGCAAGGAACTAAGTAATTTCCTGGCTCGACTCCGACTTTTAAAGGTTGGGACCATCATAAATTAAGGAAACGTGTGACACCTTTTTGGATTTGCATTTAAAAAGATTTTGACATAATATTTATTTCCCCTTATTTATTTGAGATTTTGCTGCAATGTGACATACAAGAACATACCAGAACTTCTCGAAGTTTCCGATATCTTCTGCGCCAAATTTTGGGCCATTCAATAATAATTTGGGTTAGCGAATGGGCCCTTTCGTGTTCACTGTGACACTGATTGTGACAGTGTTTTTTTTATTACCTAACAGGCTATACCAGTGTGTCTCAAAAATAATTGTGCAAGTAATGATAAAGACATTTCTGGACTTTATGCTTACAGCACCATCACGACAATATTTAAAATTTTAAGCTTTCAAATGCCGTTTTTTTGTTCTAGTTTGCTTGTTTTAATCCTGAGATATGTTCAGTAAAGCCACGAAAAGGTAAAATGACCAACATGAACCATGTGCCATTTTTTACTACAGTCACTGATAGCATCAGCCCTCTTATTCGAAAATGACACGATTGTGATTCCACCCTTTGTTTGCTTACAAATATCTTAAGATTAAAAACAAGCAATTTGCACAGAACAAACAGCAATGAAGCTAAGGCCTTTGCCGCTTGATTTCACGTAAACATGTGGCCACAGCAATATTGTATAACTGTCAAAGAAGGCGCTTCACTTGTACAATTTTTTTAAACGTGCCTGCAGCATGTCTCAAAAAATTGTGTCAGACAAACGCCCTCTTTGGCAATTAGCAAAATACTCTCTGGACATAAAACTTACATCAATTAAAGGGCAAAGTCTTAGGGCTTCAAAATGTTATTTGTTCATTCAATTCGCTTATTCTAATCTCAAGATACTCTTTAAACACCAAAAAGGGAATTACAATTGTGTCACTTTTACAAGGGACTGTTAAGTAAAGTGACACATTTGTGATTTTACCCTTCGTATTAAATAAACATATCTTCAAGATTAAAACAAGCAAAATTGAACAAAATACGGTATTGAAGGCTAAGACTATGTTCGTCGAGCGTTGATGTAAGCATCATGTCACAAGAGTATTTGTGTAATTGAAAAAGAGGGCGGTTTTTACTTTCATCAATTTTTTGAGACACACTGCATTATACAAAAACTGAAATCATGACTATAGTTACATGATTCGATAGACTGTTTCTCACGCCCCCCCAAAAAAAAATGATATCAACAAAGTACAAATCAAGATGAAAAAAAAACATTTGTATTTGTGACAAATTTGCTGTGTAGGGATTAACTGTTAATTCCTCTCCAAAACCTTAGTTCATTGTTAACCAAGATAGTTGTTCCTTGTATTAAGCATCTCTTTCATTCTTTTAGATCATGTGGCACATCCAGATTACGCCAAAATCTTTTTTTTTCCAATTGAAATTTCTGTCTTGAGTGTCTTCCCGTCCGTTAACGTTATCTGGCCAGCCGAAATCGAATATCTACGTAGATTTTGATTTTTCTGTCACTTCTTTTCTTTTTTAAGTAATGCATGTGTAATCACATTGCAACCCGGGATAACCATCACCTACTTACCATACAGTTCGCGTATTCCCTCGAATATCGTCTTTGCGGTAATCTGAAATTGTTTCGGTATGCCTTGGTAATATTGGTGGCTCATCAATGCTCCACTGACGTCGGAGTGTGCAGCCCAGACTGTGGCCCGATTTCATGAGCTGCAACTATAAATAAATTAGTAACCTGTAGAGAAAAGTAGATAAGAAGTAGAATAATAAAGTTAATAAGATCCGTTTACATGGCTAAAAAAGATCAAATAAATACACTGGCATATAGCAAAAAAAATACATTCAGACAAAGATAGAAGGGCAGAACAAAGTTTAGTTGGAATTAAAACAAATATTTAAACTTTGAATGATTAATTTAAAGGTATTGGCTAACATTTACCAACAGTTAAAAAAAATCGAGCTACATGATTCCCCATCCTATCGTTGTCTTGAAATAAAGTCTAAAAATGACGCCTGAAAATTGTATTTAAATGATTATTTAGTCTTTAAAAAAGTGAAAATCGTAAGTTGATCAGATTCACCTGCCCATTTTCTCATAGACTTACTGTGTGTACGGTACACCTATGGCTATTTAAACTCGCCCGAGTTTTTAATTGTTTGTTCATGCATACTTGCATTGCAGTGTAACTTCCAACTTTTTTTATTCTAGGGTTTTATTTGTCCCATATGAACACTACTATGTAGTTCAGATAGCAAAGACAATTTTTTTAAATTGAAGCTCCACAATGTTAGCCTATCACTTTTAAGCCTTTCAAATAATTACTAGTCCCTACTTTCAGACCCTTTTGCCAAAGGTGTTTCATCATGTACGATAATCATGTAGTTTTATCCAGAATTACAGATGTAAGTGCCGCATGCAATTCTAACTACAAAATGGCAAATTTCATGCACTAGATTTTATGCAGATTAGTGGTTATGAATACTGTACATGATTCAGTGAAGCTGCAGGCCTGAATACAAGATACACCACAGTTAGCGTTTTATGTACTTGCAAATTGTAGGTAATTACTGATCTTCAATTTCAAAGCATGACCTTTACAGGTAACACAGGGCTAAGGTGATGTGTTGTTGTCTTTTATTAGATCCGCAATAGGGATTATATAATGTTATGACTTATTCGTTTTATTAATTTCTGAATGTTATGTATAAAGAGGCCTTTTTTCTAAATCGAAATAATTTGAGTTCTAGGCTACTACACCTTTCACCGATTTTATCTCTCTTAACGCCTCATTTAATAATTTCATTTGGATTGAATCACCAAAGATTTTAATGGAAGAACAAACAATCCCGCAGATGCAGTCACACGTTAAAAAAATTACACTTTACTGCCTATACGAGATTACTCAGAAAAGTTTTCAAGGCTGGTGACATGAAAAAAATATAATTCCAAACCAATATCAAAACTACGACTTTTTTCCTCATTGAAGTAATCTCCTAGAGCCCAGGCACTTTCCGCATCTTCTCCTGTCACGCCTCCATAATACTTCCGGATCGCTACCCCAGCAAAAAAGTAAACCATCGGTTTTACCATGATAATAATATCGGTAAAACCATGGTAAACCATGGTAATACCGTGGTTTTCTACATTTACCAATGATACTGCCGCGGTACTGACAATGGTACTACTATGGTAAACCATGGTAAATTTGCCAAAAACCATGGAAATCATGAAATTACCATGGTTTTACCATATTATTACCATAGTAAAACCATGGTTTATTTTTATAAGGACAAACTAATCCGTAGTATGGCCATCTTTGTGGAGTTCAATAAAAAAAATTGTCAAACTTTTCATTATCTGAGCTACATAGTAGGTTCAAGATGGACAAACTAAACACCCCTAGAATACAGAAAGTTTGGAAATTAGCACTGCCAATGGCAAGTGTTATGCATGAATAAACAATTAAATCGGGGCGAGTTTTAATAGCCTAGGTGTACACACAAGAAAGTCTAATGGGAGAAATGGGCAAGTGATGCCGATCAACTTACGATTTCACTTTTAAAGCACTAAAATAATCATTTTGAAATACATTTTCAGGGCTAATTTAGACCTTCATCAAAGACACTGGTAGGCATGGGGAATCATGTGGCTCAGATTTTTTTAAACTGTGGTAAATGTTAGCTAATAACCATTTAATGCTGTCCACGTCTTCAAACGGTCTTTGACTTCAGGACACGCTTTGATATTTGGGTAAGAGGATAGGTTGGGTGAGTAGGAAGGTTACCCGAGCAACGGTGATTTTCTCTCGTCAGGAACTTTCGGGTGATGTGGACAATTGTAAGTAAGCGTGTTGTCACAGGTGGAGGAAACTTCGAGTTTGTCCTTGCCACAACCCTTTCCTCTTCTAGGGCTCACTTAACGAAGCAATCACCACAGATCTTTTTATGCCCTCCAAATTGCAGGAATCGATCAACACCCGGGATCAATCCGCACGTTGTCTTGCTTTCTTCCTTAACGACGTCGAAACTGGTTCACGGTGATCATGCACATGTTTCACGATGCGCTGAGCACGCGAATGTTTCCGGCCCGAGAAGAACTCACGGTGCTGGAACAATTCCCTCTATAACACACCCACCTGGCCTCCGTGTGAATTCATCTCTTTCAAAGCTCGGGAAATCATTATGGGACCCGTTTTGAAGCACGTGGACGATATAAATAATAGTCGAGACAATGGAGCTGAGGAGGGTTCGGATAGAATCTTTCAGAGTTCATGAATGGCGTGAAAGGAAGGATTGGAAAGTGGTTTGATCTCCCAGCGATTAATACCTCGAAGGGTAAAATCGTAGTTTGTAGTTTTGAAATTTGAAAATAATTTTCTTCTTGGACGCCTATTCCTAAAACTTATCTGACACGCACCAGTATTTGTGCACGTAAACGTTCTCTTTTAGGAGGTGCTCTCTGTGACAAATGCATAAAATGGATAAAACTGAATTAGGCACGTTTACTTACCACGTGGTTCTATCTGTGACATCTCATCTCGTCAAAATGGACGTCCGCCCCCTATACCACTTCGCGGGAAAGTAGCATGCGCAAGAGTTCCACCTGCTATCGAACGCGTACCATCACCCGTGCTCCAAAACGGGCGAACAGTATCAACGATGTCGGCAGTTATTGGAATT
>JZLH01S0090005.1:12500-14088 GCA_001188425.1 Eucidaris tribuloides | reverse complement strand
TTGTACTACATAATACTAGTACTTCTTCTTCTTCCAAATATTGTTAGTAACCTTCTCCAGCGACACATAAGTCCATTACTGTCCACTGCTCCTGACACCTACCCTCATATCGCCCCATATAGCCCCGGCCCTAACGCTAAACCCGATGACGAGAAATGACGAGAAACGTGTTGTACATAATGTGTTGTCAAAAAAAATAAAAAAACAGTCGGACCCGGACGCGTGGCACTCTTACATCGGCGTGACCCACCAGGTCGGAGAAAAGTGAAGATGCGTGATGCTGCTGCTTTTTTGTTCTCTTTTTGGATGCGGGCATCTTCTCTCTCCTCCTAAGAAACGGTTAAGGCAAAAATAGTAGTGCAGCCGGTTGCTTGCTTGACTTCGTACGTAATCTCATAAAACATTAACGGGAACGTGTATTTCCCCCACTTATCTGCTTATGGCGCATTTTTAGAGATCTCTTTACTCCCATAGCGATGTCCCCTCATTTCATCTTGTAGACGCGTAACCGTAACGTGATGACTTCCTGCTATTAAGATTCAGTCTTCATATAACAAAGTGACAGTCTCTCACACAACATATACATACAGCTCTTGCTAAACATAATAACCTTAATGGTATCGAAGCGTTAGGTGTATAAGTGTGTATGTGTGTGGGAAGGTATACGCAACAGCATATCCAATTACGCTTTTGTGAAACACCGTATTTTATTTATTAATTATAATAACAGCTAAATACATCTTATTAAAAAGTATGTCTAGTTTGTTTCACTCTATGATGTGAACAATGATTTTCTATACACTTTGTCCCTCCTAATTTGTTTTTACCGATGTAAGACTGCCACGCATCAGGTCTGTTTCTTTTCCAAGTGAAGCAAATTCATTAGATCATAGTTAAATGAGAGTAACTTGTTACGATATAAATGAATTTCACAGACTATACCTAAGACTCTCAGGTTGTAAATGAAATTCAGAAGTTGAAAACAGCGGAAGGAATAACTTTCAAAGATAACTTTCCCAAGAAGAAATGTCGGTCATCTTGACAAGGGAGAGAGAACGTACAACACCGACAAAATGGCAATCACCCTGTTTGGGCGATTAAGGAGGTTTAATAACTGGAGAGCCAATTAGCAATAATGAATTCAAACACCCGTGTGTTATCTGAGGACCATGATAAAGGAATCCTTCTGGTGTTTTATACTGAAATGCTCATTGTCACATTTCAATTACAACAATAGGTATTTATAGCCATTTGGTCATGAAATTGGGTCAGGACGTTTTTAACAGTACCGTACGTTGTGACACTGATGGGTGTAATAATGACATTGCAATTTCCGCAGCACAGAGCAGTTATCATGGTGTACAGATATGGATAAAGCTCATCACGACAGTTTTAAGCAAAATTTTGTTAGACCCTAAAATCAGCAATTGGTTTCTGGTCAAAGGAAATGACTTTGTAGCAAAGATAACTAGAGCAGTTCGACTGCGCGCAGTCGATGGGTATGCGCCCGCAGTCCGCACTCCCATCCAGTTGATGTAATTTGAAAAGCTTCAAGTTACCATGGTAGCAAGACCAATGAGATGAATAA
>JZLH01S0090005.1:0-5000 GCA_001188425.1 Eucidaris tribuloides | reverse complement strand
AAAATTGAGCAGTGGATGCCCAAGGCACGCACAACACACAAACTCCAAATCATCACACATCCGCATTACGTCAGAAATAATGGATTTTGTACAAGCTGTACCCCACATTTTGGCCTATGTTTGTCATCTTAATTTGAGCCACTTTATCCATCTCCAAGACCAGGGCAACGTACTTGTGGGAGGTTTAAACACACATCTTCCTGCCCAAAAGTCATTAATAAAACTATGCATGGATGCAAAGTACTTACACAACGAACCATGGATACAATATTGTTTGTGTTTCTTTGTCTGAGTGTGTGTTTATTTCTCATAATTATATAAAAGCACTTCAAAAGCTACTGCCCTCCATTATTGCTATTGTAAATAAGGTTTATTTTGCGTACATATAACAAGCACAACACACACAAACACACACACAGATACACACACACACACACACACACACACACACACACACACACACACACACACACACACACACACACACACACACACACACACACACACACACACACACACACACATATATACATACACACAATACACACACAGACACACGTACACACACACAATTTTAGTGGCCTAATGAACAGTTCAATGTAGGGGATGATAAAAAATTCTGCGATTGCATATCTTTCTTTATTTTATTTATTTATTTATTTAGTTTTTTTTTTTTGGGGGGGGGTTATTGCACAACACCGTGACAAAAACGTATTTCCACTGATACACACCAGCATACATACATACATACACACACGCGCGCGCACACAGGCACACATGCATACGCACGCACCATACAACATCACACACACACACACACACACACACACAGAACATTTCACCCGATACAAATTAGAGCAGAAAAGATATGCCTTTATCAACAGAAATTACCCGACTTGACCTGTTTGAATACAGGAATAAAAACTCCGAAATGCACCTTTCTTGTAAGTGGATCAAATTAGCCATTTTCCCGCCATTTTCACATCAGCAACGTTAATATCCTGGCTAACCTTTTTAGCTTGCGAAAATTCGATTGAAGGTTTCCCTTTAGACAGGTGTCTCGGGATGACCAATGGACTATACATACACAATTAACAGCCGAAGCTACATGTATATGACACCCATTTTCAATAACTGCTGCAAATGGAAAGTGTACATGCAGAGATGTGGTGGTAAGGCGCGTGCCTCGTAATCTAGAAGTCTCGTGTTTGAGACCTCTGGACCTATCTTCATAAAAGAGTGGTAAGGAGGATATACGGCAACTAAGTAAAGATGATTGTGGCCGCCCTTCGCTCCGCATTAATGTAAAGAAAAGTCACGTAGAATTGTAGGATTTTTGCAATAGTAAACCACCTTTGAATGGAGAAAGAATATGCAAAGTTATAACTTGAACAGGTCCTGTCTAAAATAAGGGGTAGGAGGCGCATACTTCTTCGCTGCGTGTGGTCTTCTTTCTGAGACCGCTTCGGAGTAACATATTGTTTATTTTTTATTTGTTGGGAAAGTCTTTCCAGCCAACAAAACCGTTTCACGGGAAATATAAAACCGAATTACGATGTTAGGGTAAATTAAACACCGCGCCTCTAAAGGGAGCAAAACAATGATAAAGTTTGTGTTCCAGCTCCTCTGTCGTGGGTACGCCTGCATTGGATAATCTCTCCGCCTTGGCGAACAAAGGATATTTATTGACTTCATTTCAAATAAATTGTCATTTTCCAATAATTTCTTCATTAGGACATCAATATAGGAAATGTAGTGTAAAGTGCATGTTGCAATATTTTTTGGCAAGGGAGGGTATTATTATACTGGACGTCATATTGGCATGGGTTGTGATCATTGTAGTTGGTGATTGATTCAATGGCGATGTGAAATGTTCGTTCGGCAAAAGGTCCAGTTACATTTATACTTGATTAATCAAATTGGAGAAAGACTACTTATCTTGTTGGGTAAACTTCAACCTTTTGACGAGGTCTTGTGGGTGTGGTTGTGTCCCTCTTGCCTTCAGAGCCTCTTGGGAGTAGTTGTACTGCGAAATTTGTACCGTATTTTGCGACACGTGCATTTTAAAATAAAACAGATAACGTGTTGTCACATGTGCAGTTTGCAATAAAAAAATACAAAGTCTTTGTCTACAAAATAAAATCACGCATGCAACCACGCTGGATTTTTCTTTTGAACACAACCACCTGTATTTATCATCTTTTTAAATGTCAATCGTTAAAAGGATAAAGTATAATTCTGTTTTTATGATTTCCTGCCACATTTGATAGTGCGTCACCGTTAAAAAGGGTAAATTACTTGAAGAATAATAAAACGCAAAACCCCAAATCCATGATTGCTGATGCATGTAGTAACAGGTTGAATACGTGCAACTTCACGTGTTATGTTTTTTTATGTGAGATTGTTGAAATGCTTATTGCAAAGTTCATTTGGTTGGAACCGGAAAGTGCCTGCTTTTCAACACAAGTTGAACGATTTTATTATGATTTTATCGTTTGCTTTTGTTTTGTAGCCATATTATAAGTAAAGTTTAAAAAAGCCCACTAGTTGCTCGTTGCTGGTACTGTAAAACGTGGAACCGCATGTTGTGCCAAAAAGTTTACAATAAAAATATAACGTTTGGTAACACGTGCAGTTTGCAATAAAAAAGGAAAATAGCCTAATTGTCAACAAAAGACATGTAAAATCACCCATGCAACCATGCTGTTTTTCCCAACAAAACCACCTGTGTTTATCATCTTTTTAAATATCAATCATTAAATGGATAAAGTATAATAATCATAGTTTACTATTTCCTGGCAGATTTGATAATGCGTCACGTGAAAAAGGATAAATTACTTGAAAAATAATGAAACCAAAATCCAAAAAATGCATGATTGCTATAACGCAAGTAGTAAGAGGTTGAATAAGTGCAACATCAAGTGTTATGTTTTTATGTGAGATTGTTGAATTTCGGTTGGAACCGGATAGCGCCTACTTTTCAACAAAACGATTTTACGATTTTATGACTTTTTCCCATTTTTGCTTTGGGCAATTGTCTTACAGTCATGTAAGGTAAAGTCCAAAAGCCCATTAGTTGATCGTTGCTGGTACTGTACAATTGTGAGCTTTGTACAAAGTGAAGTTTACAATAAAAATATAACGTTTTGTAACACGTGCAGTTTGCAATAAAAAAGACAAAGCTTTTGTCTAACAAAAGTCATGTAGAATCACGCATGCAACCACGCTGTTTTCCAACAAAACCACCTGTGTTTATCATCGCTTGAAATGTCAATCATTAAGTAAAATAATTCTATTTCTTACGATTTCCTGGGAAATTTCCTAATGCGTCACTATTAAAAAGGGTAAATTAATCAAAAGTAATGAAACCAAAATGCATAATTTGATGACGTATGTAGTAACAAGTAAAATAAGTGTAACTTTATCTGGTATTTGTTTTTGTTTTGTTTTGTTTTGTTTTTGTTTTTGTTTTGTTTGTTTGTTTGTTTGTTTTGTTTGGGTTTTTTTTTTTGGGGGGGGAGGGGGGACTACTGAAATACATGTACTTAATGAGACGTTTATCCGTGTGGTACAGGAAAGTGCACTATTGTCACTACACGTTATATCCGCCAGGTAATAGGAATACATGTAGTTAAGAAAGTTTTGGACTTTGTGAAAAAAAGAAACTTTTTAATTTGGCTTAGATGTTCCATTGGAACAAGAAAGTCAAACAGTAACAGTAGGAGGAGCTTATTGATTAAAAAAGTGCATAAATTAATACAGCGCGATGAACATGCATGCGCGAGGCCACATCACCCCTGGGCCTCTTGCATCGGTCACGTCAAGTCAGATTGAGGCGGCCGTGCGTGAGTTCTGATTGGCTGGCAAGAAATGACCGTTAATTGAAAATCAAAGAAGACAATAATTGAATGGAATTGAATTGCTTAGAAAAAGAAATGTACTGAAATACCACAATTTAAGATGTGTGTGTGTGACTGTTTGTTGCATAACTTCTTATTCCTGGCTATACTGCACCATAATGTAAATGTAGGAATACCAATTATTGATTTCAAGGAATTTCTTACCTTATTCCTGATATACTGGGAGGCTCCTTTTACTTTTAAACTCAGAATGCACAGAAAGATGTCACATCTTCTTGGACTTTGAATAGGAGGTGATAGCTGCGCTTTCGTCTCATTTTTTTTAGGCGTTTTTTTTTGTCTTCCCCTTTTCTCACTCCTTATTTGTCTAGATACACTACAAATCATGATTAAACCGTGCATTTTACATACTTTTTAGGTCTTAGATCACATTTGTGTGAAATTAATTGTCAGTTTCGGTCTAGAAAACAGAAAAAATACATTCAGAACACAAATGTTTCTTATTCCAATGATGAAGAGTCCAACTCACTTAACCCTAGCTTGGTGACGATGTTCTTGGACAGAAGCCCGGCGTATCGCACGCTAAAGATGAAGGGCTTCCATACGAGACCAATAACATGACTTGTTTTTAAAATCAAACTTACGATAAATGCTACGGGTTTATTGCTTACAAAATAATGCATCCGTCCCATAAAATGCAGATTTTGAGCAGTATTAATGATGAAAATAACTCTGCTAAGTAGACCATAAAAACATACACGTAAATTTGTACGTTCCATATTCATTGTTAATAAAATGGAAATAGACAATATTGCCGTATGACAGTAACCCCAAGGGTTTAGTCGAACTGTGGACGAAATAATTTGAGATTTCTTCTCTTTTAAAGTGACAAATATTATGCACCTATTCTTTTTCTTTTATCACAGCAACATAATATGATCTTAAACAAGATTTTGAGAAAAATTTAACGAAATACCTTGCTGCATTAATTTGATAAGCAGTACCAGTTATTCAAATTGAATTCCAGATCCAATCCGAAATATCTCTCACGCTCTCCCTCTCTTTCTCAAAAAAGAAAAAAAAATGGGTAATAAAACTGGCATCGCGGAAGGATAGCATACTCATTTCACTCTCATGCCA
>JZLH01S0089998.1:5194-16632 GCA_001188425.1 Eucidaris tribuloides | reverse complement strand
AAATTCCCATAAAAGGGACATTAAATCAATTGTTTGAACCTGACTTTTCCTCCCCCATGTTATAGAGTTATTAACCAATTGAAGACAGTGATCTTGTCGTGAGGTCTATAGGAAATGCACATTAAGGCAACATCAAACTATCTTCAATGGGTTAAGACTTTAAGACTACATTGCTATGACATGCATGTGCTAATAAGATGAGAGAGGTAAATCTGTAATTATGTGGTGTATTTTCAGGAGAGTGATGTACAAAGAAATGAATTACACACTACATAAACAAATATCAATGCAAACCATTTCAGCTATTGAATGAATATAATTGGTTTTTCTTCTTCCCAGGCATGCATGGTTCTTCACATCCATCATTTGTGAAAGTCACAGATATATACATTTTTAACAGAACAGTAAGTTTTTTGAAGTATTTTATGATGGTTCTTTTCCCATACTACACATCTGCTGCTGGTGAACTTCATACTCCTGTCAGTAGTACAGTGAAACCTGTACATAAAGACCACCCAAGGGAGACAAGAAAAGTGGCCCAAGGGAACAAGAAAGTGGTCTTGTAGCTGGTGGTTCCTGTTACCACACATTTCAATGAAAAGCACTTTCGAAGGGAAACCAAAATTGTGGTCTTTACCGACAGGTTTTTTCAATAAAGGTGGTCGCTAGCGCAGGTTTCGCTGTATATGGAGAGCTAAATGGTCTGAAATTCAATGCATGGGGAACACAGAGTTAGAAATTTAATGGATAGGTGGAATTGTGTGATTTTAGTGGATAAACCATGTGACATAAGGACCCACTTCCTTTACAGTTTCCTGTGATTTTGTATAAAGTACACATCTTGTGATTTGTTCTCAGTAATCTCAGTAATTTTGTTTCCCTGTTCCTTGTTTTAAAATCAAACCCCAAAAGACTGTTTCCTTATGTTGCTTTGACAGTAACATGACTGGAATAAATAGAAAGATGCCTTTAAAAGTGTACATACCAAATTGTGAACTGTCACCGCGGTACCCTGATAAAGTCGTACAACCTAGGAAAGTTCCAAATATAATAATGATATAAAGTATGGAAGTGAAGTACATGTATCTTAAAAAAAATCAAAAGTTTTATTATCGTCACACGTTGCAACAGTTTTAATATTGATACTTTTCACATAAGTATCTTTATGTCTATGTTTTCGTTTCATAAGATGTGTGACTTTATCAGCGTATCATGGTCACAGGTCACCCATATTCACTAGTGAAAATGTACAGATGGGAACGGGGGTGGGGGCGGGTGCAGATTTGTAGAGGAATCCTTTACCAGTATTAATCCACTGGCTATGGAAACAGATTTTTTGCATTTTACGGTCGGTCACTGGAGGGCAACATAACAATTTTTTTTAGACCTTATCCGATAATAATTGTAAACAAAAAATGAATATCTGATTGTAAGATTTCACCAGCAGAAATGATGAACAGTGTATTTGATTCTGTTCTCATTGTGTCCTAAACTCAGGACTGATTGGATCTTGCCATTTTCCTACAAAGGTATCATGTAACAATGTTTCCAGTTAAAAAATTTGAGCCACATGATTCCCTATATATTCCACCAGTATCTCTGCTAAGGTCAAAAAAATGAAGCCCTGAAAACAAAATCGCAGAACAAAACAATCATTATGTGGTTTTAAGTGAAAATCTTGAGCGACCATTCCAGTTTTCCCTATAGATTGTTGTGTTGTAGAATTTCATCTGCTGACAGGAATTCATGTGCCGATTTTTATCTATGAACGTTTTACCAGCGACAGCATAACTGTCTGAAGTTTTGTGTTGCCTGGTGTTTATCTGTCCGTTCAAACACTGTCAGATAGCAAAGTTTGATAATTTTTTTTTTCTATGGGGCTTTCTGCCCTGCAATACAGTAGGTAGCCATGTTTTAGGGCTATCCTGAATGTATAACATCTGTATGTATTATACATATGCAAGGTTTTACAGCATCAGCGGTGATATAATTGCAACAATGTGAGCTGATGCTCAAAGATATGTCTTTCAAGTTCAACCAACTGAATCATTTTTTTTTCCTGAAACACTATGAAGTGGTACTTCTACAGTATGTTGTCCATATGTGCAAGCCTACAATGTATAGTACTTATCACATCCATGCTAGTCTACTAGCACATAAAGGGATAAAAGGAAAAAAAGGTGCAGATTGTTGCACTTCACTGGCTTACTAAAGGCAGAGTGTACTTTGAATGCTGAGTCTGCATTTAGTCAGATTTGAAAGATAATACATTTTGTCTGAGCGTATGTACAGTATAAGTGTATATATGTAAATATGTAGCCTACTGTATAAGGAACCTGGTATTTGCACAGTCATGGTAAATAGAGCAATGCTCTAAGTGATGTGCCACTTTTGAGTGAAGATAAATTTGTGTTTTGGGATTTTTGTTAAAAAATACTCATTAAATTTCAGAAGAGGAGACCCTGATGATTTAAATTGATTATAAATATTAAACAAACAAGAAGTTATTCATGTCAATAAAAACAATACATGAGAAATACATGTACAGTCATGTTGACAGAAATGGTGTACAAATACAAAAAAATTGAAGATAGTTCTGTTTCAATTTAAATTCTGCTGAATCATCCCTTTTTTACCTTTTTGCGAGCAATATTTGAGATGATAATTTTGTTAAAAATCAAAATGGAATCAAAATCAGATTTTTTAGTTCATTTATATCTTTAAAAAAATCACCAACCTTAAATTGGAGGCTTTCCTTCTAACATATATCATATTGTGTTTGTGGCTCAAAACCATTATCTGTCTGGCCATTCAATCAAACAGAGGGTGTTTGACATTACTCCAGTGGCAATGGCTGCAGCGATTATTTCATGCATGCACTGTAGCCTTGACCATATTTCAATTGGGGTATTTCAGACCAGGTTTTTACTTCGGGGGTGGGGGGGGGGGGTCGTCAGATCACAGCCGCCGATTGCACGATTGCTGTGAAAATTTGCATGCGTGTAAAGCCAGATGTAAACTACACCACTGTATAGTAAAATTTTGAAAAAATTATTTTGTCTATTTTTTAAGTAATTATGCAAATAAGTGCATAAAATTATGTTTTTGCCTATAACTCACGCGCAATGACTAGTAGAACACTGATTTTGGGTGAAAATATTCATTCTGACATTTATCACAATTATCTACTGTACAAAAAAAAAATTGCCAACTAACTACATGTTCAGTACATTTTACAACTTTTACTTAATTACTGATCTTCAGATTTCAGAGACATGTCCTTCGACAAAAAAGTGTGAGGACGTGGGTGATGTTTCGTTGTGTGGCTGTAGGGATGCAAAAGAGATTCCCTGATTTTAAAACGAATGTTTGGGCCTGTACATGTACATGTATGTTGACCATGCATTTGACAGTCTTCAACACTTCTCAACTACATTGTACATTTATCCCCTTTGCAGGTTTAAGAAGAAAGGTGGCAACCTTCTCCAGAAAAAGATAGGAAGTCTAGGTGAGGTAGGTATCTCGGCAGTCATATTCAAACACGTTGAAAGTGTACTTTGATAATAATGATAATGATGATGAGAATGATGATGACAACGACGAAGACGATGATGATAATGATAATGATAAAATGAATAATAATGATAATAATAGTATTTATGATGATAATTATATTAATGATGATGGTAAGAGTAAGAATTACATGTAGTACAAAACTACATAGTTACTCTTATCTTCCTTTATCCTTTCTTCTTACATCTTCCATCTTTTTTATTCCTTCTTCCTTCTTCCATCTTCTTTATTCCTTCTTCCTCTTCCCTTTCATCTCCTTTATTCCTTCTTCCTCTTCCCTTTCATCTCCTTTTTTCCTTCTTCCTCTTCCCTTTCATCTCCTTTATTCCTTAGCTGGGTCAATCCACATCAAATCAACCAACTTTCAGACAATTTGTCACTCGACCCCCTTCGATTTTCTTTAAACTCGCACCAAATGTTCCCCTATTAAGTGTCTGACGGAAAATTCTGAATTTTTTTGCCCCAAGGTCAAACGGTTGCTAAGATACGGCTTTCGTTAGCAACCAATGTGCAGTCAAACAACCTAGTTTAATTAAAATTTGCTATTTTTGATTGGTTGCTGCAGCCAAGTTTGATGAGCTACAGTACTCATTTTCTGTAAATGTAAAGAACTTTATGGTCTTAACATGCTCAGTATATTGTGCCGCGGATCTGACTACCCGTTATCGTGTGCGAGGTCACCGAAGATGGTGTCAAACATCCAAGTCAATGTTTTTGGTTGTATGTTTGGAGGCTCATAACTTCAAAATTCAAATAGCTTAGAACTCAATATTATGCATATTTATAGACTATCACTTGCTCAAGAGACTTACCAAAAATTGGCCCAAAAGGCTGTGTCGTTTTCTTGTAGGGCGCCCTCAAAGTTGGATTTTTTTTTAAAGTTGCCAAGTTCAAGGTCACAGATTACCCTTCGTCCCATCAAGGAGCGACACCATTTTCTCTGTATTGATAGACATTTACCTATATTTTCACAGGTCACCTAAAAAAATTTGTGTTTTAAATGTTCAATAGCTAATTTACGCATTCGAAAATGGTCGTAAACACCCCCAAAACAATGTAAAATGACACATAAGGCTTTTCAACAACTTTCAAATTGTGATAACCTTAAGATAAAGAGCCAAAACACAATGGTATTTTCTGTGATGATAGTCTTTAATTAGAACTAAAAGGATATGCATCACAAATAGTGTTACCCATTGGCAATTACCTTCAAAATGCCACTGAAAATCACAAAAAAACAATGAATTGGGTCAATTTTCCATAATTACAGGGTGTACAATGTGCTTACATTGACTTTCAATTGTGTGTTATTTCAATACTAATGGTGACTTTGAGCTGATAAATGCAAATCATGTTCCATTTTAACTTTATTTTAAGCTACAAATAATATTTACAGTGATATCCATATCATTTGACCTTGACACTATTCTAAAAATAGCTGAAAATGCATGAAAATTAGCATCTTCATAAATCACAACACCCATGAGCTTTACAACACATTTCATAATTGATTTTCTCACAGACTGAATGCATGATCATGTTGATATTTGCAAGATTTGTAGCCTGTAATGAGTACTTTGAGGATTTAGTATTAATCAAATTGTCTTCAATAACAATGACCTTGAACATACAGCTAAAAATGCCCCTGAAATCAATGATCCATCAATTTTCCATAAGTATACAGTGTTTATAATGAATTTCAATGGTGTGTAATTTCAATACTAATGGCGACTTTGAGCTGATGAATGCAGATCATGTTCCATTTTTGTTTTCTTTCATGCTGCAAGTAATATTTAAAATGATATCTATATCATTTGACCTTGACATTATTCTAAAAATGCCTGAAAATGCCTAAAAAATAAGCATATTCACAACACACATGGCCTTTACAGCATATTTCAAAATATATTTTCTCTCAGACACAATGCCTGATCATGTTGATATTTGCAGTACTGGTAGTCTGTAATGAGTACTGGGAGGAGCTATGATAAATCAATTTGTCTTCCATGACAATGACCTTGAACATATGGCTGAAATATCACAAAAGAGCAATAAATCAGGTAAATTTTTCTGGTCCATGTTATGTAAGACAAATTAATTAATGCTAGATACTCCAAGTAATCATTACAGGCTACAAATTCTGCAAATATCAGCACACACGCATGCTTTACAGCATATTTCAAAATATATTTTCTCTCAGACACAATGCCTGATCATGTTGATATTTGCAGTACTGTAGCTCTGAATGAGTACTGAGAGCTATGATAAATCAATTTGTCTTCCATGACAATGACCTTGAACATATGGCTGAAATATCACAAAAGAGCAATAAATCAGGTAAATTTTTCTGGTCCATGTTATGTAAGACAAATTAATTAATGCTAGATACTCCAAGTAATCATTACAGGCTACAAATTCTGCAAATATCAGCATGATCATGCGTTTGGTCTGTGAGAAAATTTATTTTGAAATGTGTTGTAAAGCTCTCCGCAGATGTGAATATGCTAATTTTCAGGCATTTTCAGCTATTTTTAGTATAATGTCAAGGTCAAATGATATGGATATCATTTTAAATATTATTTGCAGCTTAAAAGAGAACAAAAATGGAACATGATCTGCATTCATCAGCTCAAAGTCACCATTAGTATTGAAATAACACACCATTGAAATTCATTGTAAACACTGTATACTTATGGAAAATTGATGGATTATTGATTTCAGGGGCAGTTTTAGCTGTATTTTCAAGGCCATTGTGATGGAATACAATTTGATTAATTCTAAATCCTCAAAGTACTCATTACAGGCTACAAATCTTGCAAATATCAGCATGATTATGCATTCAGTGTGTGAGAAAATCAATTATGAAGTGTTTTGTAAAGCTCATGGGTGTTGTGATTTATGAAGATGCTAATTTTCATGCATTTTCAGCTATTTTTAGAATAGTGTCAAGGTCAAATGATATGGATATCACTGTAGATATTATTTGTAGCTTAAAATAAAGTAAAAATGGAACATGATTTGCATTTATCAGCTCAAAGTCACCATTAGTATTGAAATAACACACAATTGAAAGTCAATGTAAGCACATTGTAACAGCCTGTAATTATGGAAAATTGACCCAATTCATTGTTTTTTTGTGATTTTCAGTGGCATTTTGAAGATAATTGCCAATAGGAAACACTATTTGTGAATGCATATCCTTTTAGTACTAATTAAAGACTATCATCACAGAAAATACCATTGTGTTTTGGCTCTTTATCTTAGAGTTATCACAATTTGAGAGTTGTTGAAAAGCCTTATGTGTCATTTTACATTGTTTTGGGGGTGTTTACGACCATTTTCGAATGTGTAAATTAGCTATTGAACATTTAAAACACAAAAGTTTTTAGGTGACCTGTGAAAATATAGGTAAATGTCTATCAATACAGAGAAAATGGTGTCGCTCCTTGATGGGACAAAGGGTGATCTGTGACCTTGAACTTGGCAACTTTTAAAAAAATTCCAACTTTGAGGGCGCCCTACAAGAAAACGACACAGACTTTTGGACCAATTTTTGGTAGGTCTCTTGAGCAAGTGATAGTCTATAAATATGCATAATATTGAGTTCTAAGCTATTTGAATTTTGAAGTTATGAGCCTCCAAACATACAACCAAAAACATTGACTTGGATGTTTAACACCATCTTCGGTGACCTCGCACACGATAACAGGTAGTCAGATCCGCGGCACAATATACTGAGCATGTTAAGACCATAAAGTTCTTCACATTTACAGAAAATGAGTACTGTAGCTCATCAAACTTGGCTGCAGCAACCAATTAAAAATAGCAAATTTTAACTAAACTAGGTTGTTTGACTACGCATTGGTTGCTAAGGGAAGCCGTATCTTAGCAACCGTTTGACCTTGGGGCAAAAAAAATCAGAATTTTCCGTCAGACACTTAGGGGAACATTTGGTGCAAGTTTAAAGAAAATCGAAGGGGGTCGGGTGACAAGCATTGGTTGATTTGATATGGATTGACCCTCCTTCCTCTTCCCTTTCATCTCCTTTATTCCTTCTTCCTCTACCCTTTCATCTCCTTTATTCCTTCTTCCTCTTCCCTTTCATCTCCTTTATTCCTTCTTCCTCTACCCTTTCATCTCCTTTATTCCTTCTTCCTCTACCCTTTCATCTCCTTTATTCCTTCTTCCTCTACCCTTTCATCTCCTTTATTCCTTCTTCCTCTTCCCTTTCATCTCCTTTATTCCTTCTTCCTCTTCCCTTTCATCTCCTTTATTCCTTTTTCCTCTTCCCTTTCATCTCCTTTATTCTTTCTTCCTCTTCCCTTTCATCTCCTTTATTCTTTCTTCCTCTTCCCTTTCATCTCCTTTATTCTTTCTTCCTCTTCCCTTTCATCATCTTCTTCTTTTTCTTCAGCTGATGCTGCTGCTGCTCCTCCTCGTCCTCCTCCTCCTCCTCCATTTTCTCCTCATCCTTCGTCTTTCTCTTCTTTTTCTTCTTCTTTTTCTTCTTCTTTTTTAGTTGTTCACTCCAGTTTTATAATCATTTAATGTTGTCTCAATTATTGATATTTCTAGTTGGTGGGAAAGTATGACGTCGTCGTGAACTGCACTGGAATTATGTCAAGATTCCTGGTTGGGGATGACTCTCTTGTACCTGTACGAGGTCAAATCATAAAGGTACGTATTGCAATCATGTGTTAATATACAGCAGGAATGGAGTGGAGGCCAACTGATCCCGAGTCACCAGTCCCTTGGAGAGAAATTTTCTCATAGACTTATGTATGTGTGACCTGGTCCGAGGCCAAGACCGATAAAATTTGGCCTCGAGGCCAGCCTCGACTCCATCCCTAATATACAGGGTGGCTAAAACAAAGGCCTCGACTCCATCCCTTATATACAGGGTGCCTAAAAAAATTTTTTAGTAGCTTTCATTCACTTTGATTAATTCCATTACACACAAAACTCTAGGACCTTATTGGACTCATGTAATGACTTTAAAAGTCAAATTTAACGGAGATAAATATGTGAACAAGTGGAACCGTTTGAGACTAGGGATCAAGAAAGTTGATTGACATGAGGGCATTTGATGCACCCTTCTTCGTCGGTTGTCCGGCAGAAGGGCCTTAACCTTTAATTGCCTGTAACTTGAAAACCATTGGCTCTTTTGACATGAAATCAAAATAGTGTGACATTTGTAGATCCTTCTGTTAGTCTGTTAACCCTATCTAGGGAAGCCCCCCCCCCCTTCAACATTTTGCGCAATATGTTCACAAAGTGAAAAGCTCTCGCCACAATGTTTCATGAATTTTTTCCTACGAGTCTCCCGCATCTTTTAAGACCTAATTTGCGACACCCGGGTATGCGGTTCCGAAGATATGCATAATTTTGTACATACATGTCGCACCAAAAATTGCTTAAAAATGCGATTTTGTTTACAATTTCAATACAAATTGTGTTTTCAGCCAAATATCATAAATGTTTTAATAGTTTTGCCTTCATTGATTCCAAGTATTTAATTTTATGCTGCTTATGATCGAATAAGTGTTGGCAACAAATTTCAAAGAAAAAACAATGAAAAACAAAAGGTCGAAAAAACAAAGAAAATACATAAGAAATTGCAAGAAAAACAATAAAATACATCAGAAATTCATCTGATACCGCAATATGATCTCCCAAAATAATGCCGCCTGGATAGGGTTAAGTGCAAACTATCAAATTAGGAGGAGGAGGGGTTGCATTCACTTTGAGAAACAACAGGAAAATAACCAAAGCTACTGGAAGTATACTGTCCAAAGATGCACAGATTTAATTATGTAAAGTTGAGATGATTCTTGACAGCTTGTAATGTCTGAACACCTCACCATTACTTGTATGTTTAGCATGCAGGAATACAGCAATAGTACACTGTTTACTTATAGTAGGTACAGTGGTATGGATTTTGATGTTGAACAGAGTTGAGAATCTGTATGTTTAGAACAAGACATTCAAATAGCCATTGAAATGATTCCAGATTTATGTGTATGAGCTTCTGGTACCATTTTCTTAAAGGGGGTTATGGGGGGGGGGTCAGGAGGGATGCTTCCAGCATACAGAGGGATGTTTTATACAAGTTTGTCTTGCATTATTGTCAATTTGTAAAAGATTTTTTAGAGTTGGGGGAGATTATTAGGTGATAAGTTGATGCAGAACAGGGGATGGCTTGGTAGGGTCGGATAACAGTATTAGCATAGAATTGTTACATGCAATCAGTAGGGGTACATGTAATTTTGTTTGTTATTGTTGTTTTGTTTGTTTATATGTGTGTATTGTTTTATGCCTATGTGTACATGTATTTGCATTGTATTTAGTGTACATTCAGTCACCAATAGCCCACATGTGTTGTGACAGTGTGTGCATGCATAGTGAGCGACATGTGCGATTGGTGTAAATTGTTCTTTATGTGTAGGTGCCACATGGGCATATCTAGCCACACACTGTCATCACCATTTTATCAGTAAGTGAATCAGTGATTTTTATGCCTACGTCTCGTGAGGGAACCGGAGGCATTATGTTTTCTGGTTGTCCGTCCGTGCTTCCTTGCGTCCGCACTTTCTTGTGAACAAGATTATTGAAGTACCGCTGGAGGGATTTTAATGATACTTGGACCAAGGATGGATCACTAGGCAAGGATGAATTGATTAGATTTTAGGACAAATCCGTCATGGGTCAAAGGTCAATGAACTTTGTCCTAAAATGCCATTTTCTGCCTATAACTCCAGTTAGGAGTGCTCACTGTTGATATAATGAGGTTGTTAGCTGTTACATAGCATACCCAGTGACTGTGCGCAGTCGAACTTCTCTAGTTTACCCTATAAATTCAGTAGCCATAAATTCGGAGCCATTCAGGACCAGGAGCTGAATCGTGAGCCGAACTGAGATTGACTTAATTTGGGCACACTAAGTTTCTTGAGAGTTGGCATTATTCAGGTGTTCAGAACATTTAATTTGCATTAGTAGAACAAATATTTGAATGGGTGACAATAGATAACTCACACTGTCTGCCAGTGTACTTATTTCGAACAATGCTCTCCCGATTTCCACATCAATTAATGTCTTGAAGTTCCCCTTGTGTTTATGTTGCTCATTTACATGTACAAATCTATATATACATACGTACACCCATAGCACTGTCCATTTTTAACAGCTCAGTGTTCTCCAAATGCACTCAATCCACATGCATACTTCCTGTGTACAGTTATTCACTCATCGTCATTTGTACATAATGATTTTAAAGGTTTTCGACACGATTGGGAAAACTTGAAAATGCCTCAAGAACCAAATGAGTTGAAATATATACCAACTATACACCAGCTGGAGTGGATCACCTAGCTGGAAGGATTTGTTTCTAATTTGTTCAAGCATGAACAATAATTCTATCGGGGCACAATAAAAATAGGACACATAGAGAGCCACACAGCAGGTTGGCATGCTATGAGGGATATTGACATAAGTTATTTTAGAATGAGTCAACGTTTGACTACAAGATTTTCATAGGGGAATCCTTGCGCAGTTTATTTGATTCTAGAGTAGTTTCAGCCCAAGTTGAGGACTACCCGCAATCATGTCATTTACCTTTAATATGCACTAAACTAGCAAATAACAGACGTACAATATTTAGGGGAATATGGTGATTTGGGATCAGTTAAAGTCAGTGTAGAAGTTTGGTAGATGGAGATAAAATTAAAAATTTTACGATCAATCTTATTTCTAATATGATGACATAAATGGTTCCCTGGGGTACCAACTAGAAATCCACCATTTTGTTGAAGTATATTTTTTTTAGCGTCTGTACCATGGGTTACAAAATTATGTAAAAGTTATGTAAT
>JZLH01S0089985.1:28705-44352 GCA_001188425.1 Eucidaris tribuloides | reverse complement strand
TTTTCTTGAGGATGCATGTCCATCTAGTAGAATACCCATAGTATTTAAAACATTCCTTAATAATATATTTCGAAGGGTCAATTGCTAACATATGCTCAAAAATCTATTTGAATCCATACTGTGGTACCATGGCCTCCTGGAAATTTGAAAAAAAAAGTATATGATTTAGAATTTATTAAAACATCTGTTAGGAAATATATTACTTTTGTGATCCGGGCATTATAATGTAGTGAAGATATAAGTCGATAGGCAACTCTTGTATGTGCTCCAAATATGTCTATGATGATCATATAGCTAAGAATTGTCGAATGTTGGCGCTTTACCATCAAATAGATAGTTGTGAAACAAGTGTGATACAGTAATAGGGATTTTCCCTACAAGTATATGTTGCTGCACCCACACAAATTTAAATAAAAACAGTGGAAATTGACATTCAATGTGTATCGTAACAAAAACCCAGCTACGTTGTGATTTCAGGAAGTTGTATTTTCAGTTAGATATAACTTTGTGCAATTTCTTGTATAAACAACAAAATAAGTGCATCTTCCTTCCTCACTGCTTCCTATAAAGGAAATATACATAACATTTTGGCCATCATCCATATATTATGACCTTTGACCTGCGTTCAAATCAGATAACAGTCACATAGACTATTTTGTTCCAGTAGCTGAAAGGAAACAGTTGAAATTGCTGAAATATGTTTGCATTATGTTCTGTTTTTCTATGAAGTAGTTACAAATTAGTGACATGTGTCAAATGTTCATTGAATGTCTTTTGGAAATTCAACTTCTCCAACATTTCTGAAAACATGTTACTACATTTTAACATTCTAAGCTCTATTTTCTTCAAAGTCCCTGTGTGGTGCAATTTACAGTGTCATTACAACAGCATTGGGACCATGACACCTAAGATGAGACTATTTTTTTATTTTGACCCAGAAATGTGTAGGTTTAAAGGGACATGGCATGCATGGAAGTAGTCCTCAAGACACAAATACTGTATACGCCAATATTTTCGCGTGGAGATATTTTCGCAGTTTTGGACTAAATTTCAAAATTCGCGAGTGCTAATTTTCGCGATTTTAGTGGTGCTTACATTAGTGTGAATAGACATGAATCAAAGTGGAAATTTTCGCGATAACTGACTCATGAAATTCGCGAAAATTACCACGTATACAGTATACCAGAATTAATCTAACTGTTTCTGCTGTGAAAATTTTGCAATCATCCATTTCCTGTTCATGTTACAACTATTAGCAAATTTAAAGCTCTTGTATAACTTTCTGTGGGTTCAATTTCTGTCAGGGTCATACCTTAATTCAATCCTGATGCATTGATACTTCTTTCTCCTAAAGTAAACAAATTTGAAACAAGCCCTTCCAGCCGAGAAAGCAGATTACAGTGAAGTGTGCTTTACAAAATCTGACAATTATACTGGTACATTTGTGCAATTCCTACAGGGTCTGAATCAAGGCTGCCACTCGTAGGGGAACCCCCCTACCATAGGGGATTTTTAGCCAACCGTAGGTTGTAGGGGATACCTATGGGGAAAATGACCTTCTGTAGGGGAAAAGTAGTTTTTTTTTAATGATTTGTAGGGGATGAAGGGGGTTTCGACAATTTTTTGAAATATTCTTATATCCCCAAAAGATTTCAGAGAATTTCCGTATATATCAATTACTAAAGTTATTTTGTAGGGGAAAAGTGGATTTTGGTAGGGCAAAACATAGGTTAGTAGGGGAAAATTGGGTTATTGAGGCGTAGGGAAAAAGTGGTGTCTGTAGGGAAAATACGCATGCGGCGTAGGGGGGAATTAAAACTTTGAGTGGCAGCGCTGGTCTGAATGCCATTTCTATTTCAGTACGGAGATGCATTTGAGGGCAACTTGGGAAAGTTATTTGTGTAGCAAGGTAAGAAGGGCAAAAATAGTATCTCATGAGACATTTTAAGGATGTGGCATGTGTGAAGACTTGGATAGTGCAGTACAGGGTGTGACAAAAAAAAACGAGACTGTGACAGCCACGCCCACTATGCAATGTCAGTTGACCCGCCACCCAAGTCACTGTGTTCCCCAATACCTCATCAACATACTGCTATAATATTGTTCACCTTTCTCACGCTGTGCCCCTTCCTCAGGCTGTTCAGTGGCATGCCCCTGCTTCGCCCCGTCACGATACAAGAAGTAGCACAAACATGGACAGCGAATCGATCTGAAGTTCATTGGTCAATTGGACGGGCTGAATTGGTTTTTCGAGCTCCTCCATGAGTCTTACGGAGAAGATCCCGCCTACGAAATTGCCTTTTGGTTGGGCCTACACCCGACTGAACCAGGAACTTCAGATTAATTCCTTTGCTCAATGCTTGTGTAACCTCTAGTATCGTGATGGGGTGTAGGTAGGGCATCCGTTCAACAGCCTGAGGTAGGTGCACAGAGTGAGAGAGGTGAACGACATTATAGCAGAATGCTGATGAGATGTTGGGCAACGCAGTGACATGGGTGGTGGGTTGATTGACATCACGTCATGGGTGTGGCTGTCACATTATTGTTCTTTTTTGTCCACCTTGTGTAGGTTAGCATAGTGGTAAGCTACAGCACTGCCGTGTTGTCACAAATCACGGCTGTCTTTTGAATTTATTATTTTTTTACTTAATTTGTAATCATAAATGAATGAATGCGATGGATTTAAACATATGTGGAATACATGAAGATGAAAAGGGATTAATATAAATCAAGATATAAACCACACTGACTTCACAAATACTGTAAGCCAGAAATTTTCGTGAGGATTTAACTTTCATGAAGTTTAAGAGGAGCTGAGATTCGCGAAGTTAAATGCATGTAAAAGTTTGTGTCCACACACCTTTTTTAGTGTCAATAGGGGATCTACAAGACTTGGTCAACGATTTGCGAAAGTTTCATGCATGCAAAACGGCCGTCAGTTTCTTTTCATAAAAGTTTCATGTCACAAAAACTTAGTGTTTCACAGTAACTACCAATGAGTTGCTCTTATTACTATGTATACTTTATTCTCCATTAAATTTCACCCTTTAATCTGGAGTTTTCAAAAACAGTGAAGGTAATAGGATAGTTGAACTAATTTGAAAGTGAGTTTCTCATATTACAGTCCATTTGAATTAAATACATTCATGTGTCAAATTACAATTGCTGTACCGATATATGGTAAGAATAAGGCAGAGTGTTGCTTTATGTTGTCCATTTGAGTTTATGTCAATTCAATATTATTTTTCCTCAAATTTAATATTTAAATTAATTGATTATTCTACAAGAAATAGAAGGACCAAACAATGTTTTAAATGTTATGAATACATTACTGTTGGTGCTCCATGCTGCATATGAGGTACACATTGAAATGTTTATCTTCCTCATAAACAGAAATTATAGCATTTAATTATTATCATTACAGGCAAACCCCATTATAACAAGGATGTTGGGACCCACAATCTTTCCTCCCTATAGCCGGTTGCTCGCTATAGACGTACATGATAAAGTACACACAAATTTATGCATATGGGACTACATGTAAAGTAACAAGATTTCTTCCGCTACTGCACTGTTTTGACTGTTTTCTCTAGTTTTGCAAATATATTAGACTGAATTTACTAACCAAATAAATAAGTTACTGAACTGAAACAGTAGAGCTGAAAAATATAAGTGAACGATGATTCCAACTTCTCCTTTACCGAAAATGGTGTAACGGGCGGGAAGGAGACATCACCCAGTTATATGTTTTGGCTGGCATGGTCCTTGCGCTGTGATAGAAAGTGTGTACAATGCGCGCTGGTAGAATACACGCTAGTAGCATGCCCGACTTGTTGATCAACGTCTTGCAAAAAGGAGTTAATTTTACAGTGCAAAACATCGCTTGGGCTCTTTAGCCAACGTAAGCTGAGGTGGATGCTCGCTATAAGAGGGTCAATTTCCTTTGTTTTTCTTATTTTTAGGCTGGAAATTTACCTTGCTAAAGCTGAAATTTTGCTATAGCAGATTTCATAATAAAGAAGCATGATACACAGAGTTCTGTGACAGAAAAATTGGAACCTGAGAAATGTCCTCGTAATAAGCGGGTCCTTAATTGCTATACCAGTGCTCGTTATAACGGGGTTTGCCTGTATTATTGTTGTTACTATTTGCAGTAATATAAAGGACTCAGCTAGGGCTGGATCAGATAACAGATCAGATAAGAATGTTAAAATATTCTTCAAAATATGTGGTTGATGGAAACCTACGAGTTAAAAATGCCAAATATTCTACACGTAGGTAGTAATAATGTGTATTCTGTTTGTATCTTTGTTACGCACTCAAATATGAAATGACATACTATGAACATAATCTTAGGATTACTTTCCGGAAAATGATTTTGCAGTGCTATAAAAACACTGATATACTAAACACACATACACATAAACCATGTAAAAACCACTTCATTTGAAATGTAATATTGATCACATGTATGAAACGTGAAAACAAAATTGTTTGTATGAGCTGAACTCGTGAACATTTAAATGGATATTTACCGTGTGTATGACCAAAGTGTATTTTTCAAGCCTTGATACTTTAAAGATCTGTGTATTGTTATGGAATGTATGAACCGTAACTCTTAAAATGCCAGAGAAATTACAGGTCTTTGGACATTACATGTATTGTTTGGTACATATTTGCTCCTTTGGCACTGTAAAAGTTAAGGTGGTTTTAGTGTTCATGTGAGGATGTGTTGGCAGGGAATCTAGCATCTATGTCTTACTCCTATTCCACAGCATGTTCTTTAGCTTTGTTAAAACGGTTACAGCCCAGTTGACCAAAGGCTTGCAAGACTGTGATCCCCCAAAATGATAATGGTCTATGGGTATAGAAGTCTGTATTAAGGCCCAATCGTACTGGAGGAGATGTCACCGCAACTCCCTCGCATGATCAGTCTCGGCAACTTAGGTGATGTGGGAAACCAAAATGGCTTGTGCTGTCACAAAGGATCTCTCTAGGCCACGGAGACTAAGTAGTTAATTCATTAATTTATCAATTAATTTGATGGAGACATTGCGATGACATCCCGGCGACATCTCCGAGACTTTGGTGACCAGTTGGGGACTTGACTCTCTGCTGGTCTCAGAGATGTGTGTGCAACATCACCGTGACGTCTCCTTCAGACTAGTCTAGTCCTTTGGGAGTCGTAAAATCAAACATGTTCAATTTTTATTGGAGATTTCTTCCAGTCTCCAGCAGGTCTCGGAGAGGTCTCGGCAATGTCTCTGTGACCTGTTGGAGATGGGAACATCTCAATGAAACTTGGTGGAGAGGTTAGGTGATGTCGTGGAGACTGGAAGAAGTCTCCAAAAAGAAATTGAACGTGCTTGATTTTCCTGGGACTCCCCAGAGACTCGGCTAGTTTCAAAGAGATGCAGAGACTCGTCGCCAACTGGTCGCCAACTAGTCTATTGACCAGTGAGATAAACTCTATTTTTATGTCAGCAAGAGAATTCATATGCCCATGCATATGTGCTTGTATGTGTGTAAATGTATGATATTTTAAATTCAGGCAGACTTTATGGCTCATGGGCCTTCAGTCTATCGGGCAGACTTCCATAAAACAGCGGTTGTATGGGGACATGGCTGCATCCATGTTCTTGAGTGTTTATACAGGGGATTGGAACAGTTTAACTTAATCAAAAGTTTGTACCGATAAGTTGTAGAGTTAAAGAGAGAACTTTGGAAATATCCCTTGGTAAATATTGAAGGTCACAACAATTCGTAACCAAAAAGGTGAAAAAAACCCAAAGTGAAAAAACAACTATTTAACCAGTTAAAACACCAGAGTGCTTGTAATGCGTGGAAGTGTGATTTTTCTTCAGTAAGTGTAGTCTGAAAGCTTCAGCCTGTTTTGTCGTCTTATATTCTGTGGAGGTAGATCTTGCTCTATTGATTCTCCCTCTCCATAGTGTGAACTCTTACTCGCTTGCACTGTAGTGAAGCTACCGGCAAAACAGAGTCTGACTATCACGACTCCACATTAACTGGTTGTCTCCGAGATTCAGGAAATCCCATAGAGTTAATACATAACACACCCGGTTCCCGTAGCCAATGGGTTAATGAATAGCAGCAACAGTTGCAACATTGTCACCAAAATATTTAAAACTATGAAAGCATCAAGTGAACTATGCCTGAGAAACACTACATATCAAATATTCACTATATACGCTGAATATTTCACGGTGGTTTTATTTTCGTGAATGTCACAACTTACTGAACACGAAAATGTTCACTTCCTGACATTCTGTACAAAGTGAATGCAAACACAAGAAATTCGCGAAAATATACTCTCGCGAATTCCCTGTCTTGAAGCAAAATCGCGAAAATATATGGACGTGAACGGTGAAATATATGGCGTATACAGTATGTGTTTTTTTTCATCAGAAATTAAAAACTTGACTTTTGTTTATCCAATGCACTTGTTGATAAATCACTATCCATATTAACTAATCTGATGACTCAAAATATATAATTGATTCATTCATAAATAATCATTGAACGGGTGTTTCAACTGTAGAGGAGGAGATTCAATAGGGCTAGATTTATCTCAGCAGAATATTTGACAGTGACAGGAGGTGAAGCTGTCAGACTACAGTATGCTGCTGATTGATATAGTGTCTAAAGAATTTCATGTGGTTTTATGAAAATACAGTGAAAATATCAGCACGTAAGTGAATACAGTGTGTATCTCCTATTAGTTTTGAAATGGGCACAACAATACTATTACTCAGAAAAGAGTGTAAAACAAATGAAGCAAGACTGATGAAAGTTGGACGGAACCTACAAAAGTTATGTGGGCTTGGTGTATGCGGAACGCTAAATAAAGAATACAGTATTTGGTTTGGGGGAAACATTTTTGCAATCTTCAGATTTTAGAGGGATACTTTTATTAGGATCATGCATATTTAAGTATGTGATACCTCCACAGGATTGTTTGTTAGATTTATATATGCTAAGGAGTGATCTATTTATCATTTGACCTTTTACCTTTGGGTAATATTGCTATCTGCTCTTTTGATGGGGTATAATAGAATAATCATAAACAAGAGAATGAAAATTATACATTTAAATGATTTGCAGTAATTTACTTGTCCTGTTACATGAAAATTTGTGTATAGACAATGCAAAAGTAAACAGTTCAATTAAACAAAAAATGTTTTTAACTTATATTTGTTTGTTTTGTTTTGTTTAAAATAAACTCAGGTGCTGAGAAAATATTTAAGCGATTGTGATTATGAATGCTTCCTTAGGTTTGGTTATTGTTAATTGATTGCTTTATGTTCAAAGAAATTTGACTACCTATGAATATAATACTGTTATTGTTTTTGCCACAAGATGTGAATTGGTTTTATTTCTTTTGTTTGATGAAATCTCTTATTGTTTTGCAATATGATTTAGGACTATTGTTACTTAAATGTAATGTAACCTTACTATTTGAAATTTCATTTTAATTGATGTAATGTGTACATGTAAATTTGTTATTTCATAAATATCTGAAGGAGAGGCAGCGAAAGAGCTCCAATGATTCTGTATTTAATACGATGTATATTTTTCTTTTCTAATAAATTTGCAAGATTAGTTGGCAAGTTGAAAATAATCAGTATTGAATGTTTGCAATTGTCTCACGAAATGTTCATTTTTTAAATTTCTTTTTTTACACGATTCGATATTGGAATTCAGCATTTGATTTGTGATAAAGCAATTAATCAGTGATTATCTTTACTGTAGTTTCTTTTACAGGGACCCTCCTCACTGTTATAAAGGCATTATTTAACAATGTTGCCAGTTTAAAAATCTGAATCCTTCATGATACTCGTGTCTCTGATACGGTTTACAAATGAAGCCCTGAAAAAATTGCAGGTCAAAATGATCATTAATTGCTTGTTAAAAGTGAAAATAATTGAGTGACCCTTCCAGTTTGTCCCATAGGCTGCTGTGTTGTAGAATTTTTGTCCACAGGACTTTAATTTATGTGCTTATATTTATGTGTATATGTTTTGCTAGTGCCTCTGCATAACTGTCTAAAGTTTTGTGTTATATGTTTAATTATCCATTCAAACACTATCACAGAGGTCAGATATCAAATAGTTTTACAATTTGTTAAGTTTGATTTCCTCAATGTTAACCCTAACTGCACTGGGGTGGGGGGGGGCCCTGGCAGGGCCCCCCTTCTACGTTTCGTGCGATATATCTGCAACACGAAAAGCACTCAACATGACGTTTCGTCACTTTTTTCCTTCGAATCTCCCACATCTTTTTAAGACCATTTTCGCGACGTCCTGGTTTGTGGTTCCGGAGTTACGCATAATTTTGTATGTGCATGTTGCACCAAAAATTGCTCGAAAATGTGATTTCATGTACAATTTCAATACAAGTTGTGTTTTCAGCCAACAATCATAAATGTATGAATATTTTTGCTATTACTGATTCAAATTGATTAATTTTATGCTATTTGTAATCGCAATAGTGTCACCGACAAATTTCCTTGCAAAAAAAACAATTTAAAAAATGGTCGAAAAAATAAAGAAATTGAAAAAACAATAAAATACATAAGGAATAAATTTAGATATTGTAAAATTTTGGTGGTACATTTGCTAAAAACACTATAAAGAGTATCTAGACCAAAAATTAGCACATTTGGAGCTTTATTTAGTGGCTTAGAGCGAAAAGATGCATATCACACATAAATTAGCATAATTAATAAAACATTAAAAAAATACAGTTCTGTAGAGTACGTGGTGAGCGACGTGCATGCAGATTTTCGTCGCGATCGCGCAGTTATAAGGGGGGCCTCCCCCCCCCCCCCCAGTATTTTCACGGAGCTAAATAGCCCAGTATAGTAAAGGTAAGGGTTAAATAGTGTCTCTAGGCTGAGGCAAGAATTAGATTTGTATCAATAACATTTCTCCCTTTTGAGTGTAGTGGGAATAATCTGTCCACAAATGCTCTCCGTCTTATTTAGACAGTAGATATGTTACCTGTCACCACAAAATGATCAATAAGTCGCAATGCAAGTTTTTGTGTACATGCAGTAAATAGTCGAGTTGGGTTGAAAAAGTTGATTCTAAGATTTTAATCTTTTTTAAAAGTACATACACTCATCTTTCACCTGTCAAAATTAGAGGACCAGAAGCAATTCAGAAGTATGATTTTTCTTGAATTAAACTTAGACATGTTTTCGCCGAATTAGACCTTCACATTGCAAGATTAACCATAATGTAACACTAAATACAATTAGTTGTTTTCCAACATCGTCAAGTCCCCTTGTAATAATTCTGGTATCACCACAAAGGATTGTCCAATCCACAGTTCCCTTTTGGAAAGTGATCAGTTTTACCAAGCTTTCTATGGAACGGTTGTCAAAAGCCTACCGTTTCGCATGAATGAGCACTATCTTTGCAGCTGTTTTTCTCCACAGTCCTGATAATGGCTTCGTGATAGTCCACATTTATGAGCAGGATTTTAAATGCGTTTTTTTGTCCATCTTAGACAAATTGCACATCATTTTAAAGCTTAGAATCTCGACTTTAAGACTGTATGAAAAACACAATTTCTTATTTTTCCGACTTACGGTGCACTTTGTGGTGACAGGTCACATTATGATACCACAAAGATCTCTCTGTTAACAATTTGTTGAAAACATTATTTAAACTTGTAGATGTTTAGTTGAAAAAAGTCAAACTTTGATGTCTAAGCTACATGATAGTGCTTGAATGGACAAATAAACACCATAGAGTATGGAAACTATACAAAGTTAAGCTGCAACTAGCAAGATATTATACATGAATATTAAGCATTAGGTGAACTCTGTATTGTAACACAACCTTCTATATGGGGAGAAAGTGTATGGTACCAGTCACTTATAGATTTTCACCTTGTTTAAAGCAATATGATTGTTTAAAGCTAACATTTTCAGGGCTTTATTTTGAGACCTTATCAGAGACACTAATTGCACCAAGAATTTATATCTCAGATTTTTAAAACTGAAGTCATTGCTTAATTGATGCCTTTAAGTATATAAACTGAGATAATCTGCACTGAAATAAAGCATGGATAGACAAAGTACAAAATACTGTATGTCTGATTGGTATTCAGCACATTGTGAGTTCATGAGCCAGTCGGATGGTATAAACTAGTTAATGGCAAAATTGAATACAAATGTGAAACAAACTTGTTTCATTTTCTGATTTCTGTGTTTGTAAGTCAAGATTTTGAAAAGAAGGCTGCATTTTAAAGTCTATAGGGCTGGGTTTAAAAGTATAGGGCTGGATTTATTGATTTGGTGTCACCGATGATTACCGTCGTGGTTTGTTAAGATTAAATTGTGAATTTGATCACTGACTTCTTGTTGACAAGAAACTTGCTTTGTTTTGTTATAGACTCTCACTGGATGCAAACTATTTAGGATAAACTACAAGTTTGAAGAAATAGTTTGTGTTATTTTACTTTTATTTCCATGATAAATTCAGGAATTGCTATAATGAATGCAAAGTCATCCATTAAAAATGTGATGGTTTCATAATGTAAGGTTTGAAAATCTTACATTGTAGAAGTCCATTCTTGTGCAAAAGTTTGAGCACTAGTTTATTGTTTTATTTAAATATTTTTTGAATTTGTTTGTTCTACTGTTGTTTCTGACATATGTGAAGTAATTGCAGATTATGACGAATCATGAAATACATAGGGAAATGCTATGGTATGGGGACTGCAACACAAATATATTAATTTATAAAGGTATGAAAGAAACTTAATATATACCAACTATATGATTAATGTATTTGAAACAAACCAAACTTAAGATTCATAGCATTGTGAGTGAGAAAGTAATTCAGCATTTGATTTGTGATAAAGCAATTAATCAGTGATTATCTTTACTGTAGTTTCTTTTACAGGGACCCTCCTCACTGTTATAAAGGCATTATTTAACAATGTTGCCAGTTTAAAAATCTGAATCCTTCATGATACTCGTGTCTCTGATACGGTTTACAAATGAAGCCCTGAAAAAATTGCAGGTCAAAATGATCATTAATTGCTTGTTAAAAGTTTGTCCCGTAGGCTGCTGTGTTGTAGAATTTTTGTCCACAGGACTTTAATTTATGTGCTTATATTTATGTGTATATGTTTTGCTAGTGCCTCTGCATAACTGTCTAAAGTTTTGTGTTATATGTTTAATTATCCATTCAAACACTATCACAGAGGTCAGATATCAAATAGTTTTACAATTTGTTAAGTTTGACTTCCTCAATGTTAACCCTAACTGCACTGGGGGTGGGGGGGGGGGCCTGGCAGGGCCCCCCTTCTACGTTTCGTGCGATATATCTGCAACACGAAAAGCACTCAACATGATGTTTTGTCCCTTTTTTCCTTCGAATCTCCCACATCTTTTTAAGACCATTTTCGCGATGTCCTGGTTTGTGGTTCCGGAGTTACGCTTAATTTTGTATGTGCATGTTGCACCAAAAATTGCTCGAAAATGTGATTTCATGTACAATTTCAATACAAGTTGTGTTTTCAGCCAACAATCATAAATGTATGAATATTTTTGCTATTACTGATTCAAGTTTTTAATTTTATGCTATTTGTGATCGCAATAGTGTCACCGACAAATTTCCTTGAAAAAAACAATTTAAAAAATGGTCGAAAAAATAAAGAAATTGAAAAAACAATAAAATACATAAGGAATAAATTTAGATGTTGTAAAATTTTGGTGGTACATTTGCGAAAAACACAATAAAGAGTATCCCGACCAAAAATTAGCACATTTGGAGCTTTATTTAGTGGCTTAGAGCAAAAAGCCCAGTATAGTAAGGGTAAGGGTTAAACAGTGTCTTTAGGCTGAGGCAAGAATTTGTATCAATAACATTTCTCCCTTTTGAGTGTAGTGGGAATAATCTGTCCACAAATGCTCTCCGTCTTATTTAGACAGTAGATATGTTACCTGTCACCACAAAATGATCAATAAGTCGTAATGGGAGTATTTGTGTAAACGCGGTAAATAGTCGAGTTTGGGTTGAAAAAGTTGATTCCAAGATTTTAATCTTTTTTAAAAGTACATACACATCTTTCACCTGTCAAAATTAGAGGACCAGAAGCAATTCAGAAGTGTGATTTTTCTTGAATTAAACTTAAGACATGTTTTTGCAGGAGCTTGAAAATGTCGCCGAATTAGACCTTCACATTGCAAGATTAACCATAATGTCACACTAAATACAATTAGTTGTTTTCCAACATCGTCAAGTCCCCTTGTAATAATTCTGGTATCACCACAAAGGATTGTCCAATCCACAGTTCCCTTTTGGAAAGTGATCAGTTTTACCAAGCTTTCTATGGAACGGTTGTCAAAAGCCTACCGTTTCGCATGAATGAGCACTATCTTTGCAGCTGTTTTTCTCCACACTCCTGATAATGGCTTAGTGATAGTCCACATTTGTGAGCAGGATTTTAAATGGATTTTCTTTGTCCATCTTAGACAAATTGCACATCATTTTAAAGCTTAGAATCTCGACTTTAAGACTATGAAAAACACAATTTCTTATTTTTCTGACTTACGGTGCGCTTTGTGGTGACAGGTCACATTATGATACCACAAAGATCTCTCTGTTAACAATTTGTTGAAAACATTATTTAAACTTGTAGAGGTTTAGTTGAAAAAAGTCAAACTTTGATGTCTAAGCTACATGATAGTGCTTGAATGGACAAATAAACACCATATAGTATGGAAACTATACAAAGTTAAGCTGCAACTAGCGAGATATTATACATGAATATTAAGCATTAGGTGAACTCTGTATTGTAACACAACTATCTATATGGGGGGAAAGTGTATGGTACCAGTCACTTATAGATTTTCACCTTGTTTAAAGTTATGATTGTTTAAAGCTAACATTTTCAGGGCTTCATTTTGAGACCTTATCAGAAACACTAATTGCATCAAGAATTTATATCTCAGATTTCTAAAACTGAAGTCATTGCTTAATTGATGCCTTTAAGTATATAAACTGAGATAATCTGCACTGAAGTAAAGCATGGATAGACAAAGTACAAAATACTGTATGTCTGATTGGTATTCAGCACATTGTGAGTTCATGAGCCAGTCGGATGGTATAAACTAGTTAATGGCAAAATTGAATACAAATGTGAAACAAACTTGTTTCATTTTCTGATTTCTGTGTTTGTAAGTCAAGATTTTGAAAAGAAGGCTGCATTTTAAAGTCTATAGGGCTGGGTTTAAAAGTATAGGGCTGGATTTATTGATTTGGTGTCACCGATGATTACCGTCGTGGTTTGTTAAGATTAAATTGTGAATTTGATCACTGACTTCTTGTGAAAATAGTTTCTTGTTGACAAGAAGCTTGCTTTGTTTTGTTATAGACTCTCACTGGATGCAAACTATTTAGGATAAACTACAAGTTTGAAGAAATAATTTGTGTTATTTTACTTTTATGTCCATGACAAATTCAGGAATTGCTATAATGAATGCAAAGTCATCCATTGAAAATGTGATGGTTTCATAATGTAAGGTCTGAAAATCTTATGTTATAGAAGTCCATACTTGTGCAAAAGTTTGAGCACTAGTTTATTGTTTTATTCAAATCTTTTTTGAATTTGTTTGTTCTACTGTTGTTTCTGACATATGTGAAGTAATTGCAGATTATGACGAATCATGAAATACATAGGGAAATGCTATGGTATGGGGACTGCAACACAAATATATTAATTTATAAAGGTATGAAAGAAACTTAATATATACCAACTATATGATTAATGTATTTGAAACAAACCAAACTTAAGATTCATAGCATTGTGAGTGAGAAAGTGTAATGTGTACACGTGGATTACCTTCAAGTTTCCTACATGCTTGTCAAGTTATGTACTTACTGTATGCTATTTATATTCACTCCCATGGGGATCTATATCAGGTTTTGTTGTCTACTGTTAACACCTGTTCTCTATTTGTTGATTTTGATCTAATGCTTTGAAGATGGCTTGAAAAAGGGACATATTTTGGTGAGATGAGCCCGAGACAGATACTGACACGTAAAATGAAAGAACTTAAATTTGAAATTGGGACACAGCTATGAAAACAGAGACACGATCCTTCCTCTGGTGTGATAGAAAGCTGTGTAGAAACGCTTGAGAGGGGTAAATTTGATCATGGAAATATCATAGTAAGAACTGTTAGGATAAGTGAGTGTTCACCTACAAACCAAGATGGTATATCATACAGTGTCCATTATTATGATATGTATCACCTGTCATAGAAGTATGTTATAACTGTGCTACTGCTTTAACATATTGCTTCTCAAGAACCAGATGACATGTGTTAAATCTATGACATATATGAAATCTGGGATGTTATTGGTTAATAGGAACCTGTCAGAGGAACCACCAGCTGTACTTGATACAGTAAAATACTTAAAGCAGAATGAAAGTCAGAGAGTAATGTGCTTTCAGTGAATAAAGAAGAACAAGAAAGAGTTGACAGTGGAAATTGAGCAAAATCTGACAACTGGTTCAAGAGTTGTGAATTTTCAAAGTTTAAAGGCAAGGTTCACCCTGATGTCAAGTTGGTTTTCATAAAAGCAGAAAAATGAGAGAAACATATCAATGAAAGTTTGGCGAAAATCCACCAAAGAATAACAGAGTTATGAAGTTTCAAAGTTTTAAATTTGTGACGTCACATGCGAGCATGTGATATAAATTCCATAAAGTGCCGTTTTCTCAGAAATTTGAAATGATTTTACCTGTGCATTCATATATATTATCGGCAAGATTATTTCATACAGGCTTCTATGAAAAAAAAACACGTTCAATTATCATAAACCATTAAAAATGGCAATTTATGGAATTCATATCACATGACATATGGGGAGCTGCTCGCATGTGACGTCACAAATTTAAAACTTTGAAACTTCATAACTCTGTTATTCTTTGGTGGATTTTCGCCAAACTTTCATTGATATGTTTCTCTCATTGTTCTGCTTTTATTAATACCAACTTGATGTCAGGGTGAACCTTGCCTTTAAATAAATCCTTATGATGGGGATCCTCAGCCATTATCTCTGGTGTGAGGGTGGAGAACTGTCCATTTTTTTCTTACACAGAATTTCACATTTCTTAAATTTTCATGAAAAGTAGATTTTTTTTTACTTACTCTTTAGTATGAGATGGCTACATGAAATCTGAAAGCATTTTTAAAAGAATTGTGCCGATTCCTGACTTCAAATTTCATGTAAATGAAATTTGGTGAAAAATTATGTACAAAACTAATGGAGAAATCTTGACACTTACATCACAGATGCTGGCAGAGTTGCCAACTCAAGGATCCCCATAATAAGGATTTAGTCTTGAACCAATTGTCCCAAATTTTCACTGTTCAGTCTTTCTTGTCCTTCATTCACTTAAATCACATTGATGTCTGTATTCCATTCCCCTTTAACATGTTTGCTATGAGGATCAGATTTGCTGTGTATTATCTCTATGGGAATTGTGGATTCTGAGAGGTTACAGATTAAATGTCGGTGGATATGCTGTCTGGTTGTGTCAAGTAGAAGTGGTGTATCTGATGAAATATGAGAAAGAAAGGAAGTATGCATTTTATTAAT
>JZLH01S0089984.1:12254-22369 GCA_001188425.1 Eucidaris tribuloides | reverse complement strand
TCAATCCCCTCCCCGATCATCCTTATTCTTATTAACACTGTATAGTTAGCAGACCCCACCTCATGCTGTTTTCACCCTCCCCAGCCCACCCCTCAATCCCCCTCCCTCATCATCCTTATTCTTATTAAGACTGTATAGTTAGCAGACCCCACCCTCATCCTCTGTTCCCTCTCCCCAGCCCACCCCTCAATCCCCTCCCCCATCATCCTTATTCTTATTAACACTGTATAGTTAGCAGACCCCACCCTCATCCTCTGTTCCCTCTCCCCAGCCCACCCTCAATCCCCTCCCCATCATCCTTATTCTTATTAACACTGTATAGTTAGCAGACCCACCCTCATCCTCTGTTTCCACCTCCCAGCCCACCCTCAATCCCCTCCCCATCATCCTTATTCTTATTAACACTGTATAGTTAGCAGACCCCACCCTCATCCTCTGTTTCCACCCTCCCCAGCCCACCCCTCAATCCCCCTCCCCCATCATCCTTATTCTTATTAACACTGTATAGTTAGCAGACCCCACCTTAACCCTCTGTTCCCTCTCCCCAGCCCACCCTCAATCCCTCACCCCACCCCCTCATTTCCCCTCCTCAATCATTTTGATGACTCACCAGACACTGGCAATCCTGACACTGTATGGTTGGCAGACCCCACCCCTACCTTGTCCCACCCCCCCCCCAACCACCCCTCAATCCCCCTCCCCCAATTATTCTGATTAACTCACCAGACACTGACAATCCTGACACTCGTGTTGCCACCACTCCCTGTGGTTGTATGTAACAGCTGACGTCTGATGCAAGCACTGCTGAACCTCCAGGGCACACATGGGGCAACACACGGGGTCTATGTCAGGCTCACTGCAGTCACATACCTTACGTGTACATGTCACCACACCAATCTACAGCAGGAAGGCACAAAATAAGTTGATAAAGGTAAAATTGAGTACTTGCAGAACACCGTAGTTTAAAATCAACTGTTTTCGAACAATTTGTGAATGAATGGTGTTCTGAGAATGTCACTCAAGTACAAAGTGATGTAAAACAACACGCCATTATTCCTTGAAACAAATTATCATCATGGTGAAGAAGTACTAACACAGAAATCTATATATGTAACAACGTTATGTGCGGCATTGAGCACATTTCCATGTACTTTGAATTATCTCACACAAGTTTGTATGTAATGAGTAGTAAGGAACTGTCTTGGCATGGGGGAGGGTAAGAACTGCAAATTAGGCAATCTGTATATCTATGAATCTACCAATCCACTTAAAGATATTAAACTAATCTTCTTTATCACTGCAAGACTACAAATGATGCAGGTTTTTATCATCAAGCCTGGCGGATTAAATCACAATATTGAATGCTCTAGTGTTCTGATAACAATGAAATCTTAACCAGCCGATATCCACGACTAGCTCATATCACTGTCTGAGTGACTATATGTCATATCTTTCTTGTTGTTGAAAGTGAGGTTTTTACGTAATCTTGTGGCTGGATTCTATCTTTTTCAACTCTCGTATTTCAAATCTCGGGAGTACAACACTGTCACCAGATAAATGATCATTCTAGGATTACTCCCAGTGAAGACAGCTCTCCCAGACAACAACTGATCCACAGGAGTTAAAGACGCTATGTAACACCGTGGACGACCCATTTAAAAAATTGTCAAACTTTGCTACCTTTGCTATCTGACAGTGTTTGAATGGACAAATAAACACCTTAGAACACAAAAGTTGGGAGAGTTATAACATTTTCAGATACAAGCTCGCATATAAATTTTGTATCGGCCGATAGGAAATTCTGCAACACAGCAGTCTATGGGGGAAAGCTGGACTGGTCTCTCAGTGATTTTCACTTTTTTTAAAGCACTTAATGATCGTTTTAAACTGCGATTTTTTCAGGGCTTCATTTTTAGACCTTATTAAAGACACTGGTAGCATGGGGAATCATGTAGCTCAGATTTTTTGAACTGGAAACATTGTTATATAGTGGCTTTAACAACCTTTCCAGTTTAAAAAATCTGAGTTGTCCTCAAAGGGAGTTGTCCTCCAGGGAAGTTGTCAAGTGGAGTTGTCTCTGGGGGAGTTGTCAGGTGGGGGTTGTCCTCTGGGGAGTTGTCAGGTGGGAGTCATCCTTGGGGAGTTGTCTCTGGGGGTGTTGTCTCTGGGGGAGTTGTCAGGTGGGGGTTGTCCTCTGGGGGAGTTGTCAGGTGGAGGTTGTCCTCTGGGGAGTTGTCCTCTGGGGGAATTGACAGGTGGGAGTTTTCCCAAGGGGAGTTGTCAGGTGGCAGTCATCCTCGTCGGGGAGTTGTCTTGGGGGAGTGGTCAGTGGGAGTTGTCTGGTGGGAGTTGCTTGGTGGGAGTTGTCCTCTGGGGGAGCTGGCCACCAGGGAGTCTATCCTTCAGGAAAGACGTCCCCAGGGGAGTTGTCCTCTGGGGAAATCTTTCAGGAGGAGGAGGGGGGGGGGGGGAAATTGTCTTTCAGGGGAGCTGTCCTTTGGGAGTTGTCCTCGGGGAGGTGTCCTGATATGCAAATAACAACTATTCAATTGTTACTGTGTTACGGCAACCAGGATGTGAGGCTCTCCTAAATAAGTTTTACACTTGTAAAATAAAAGGTTTTGTCACCTTACACAACGAACACAACGACTCGCGACCCTTATCAAGAAAATTGCGCAACGGATGAGAACGGGGGATTATCAAGGTTCTAGGAAGTAATCAAGAAAATTAAGAAACGAATCTCACTCGAGGAATCTATATCAACTTACTCGACAGGGTGCATGTCTGACACAGGTTTGTGTCCCATGTCGATCCACTGGATTTTCCTACCCTGATCGGTACGACACGACGAGGAACAGTCATTTGGCTGACCGAACAGCGACACTGTAGGAACTCGTGTTGACGCATAGTCTGACTTTTGTCCATTGTGTTGCCTGAGTTACACTCATATGTGCTGATGATAAAGTATAATGAAAATTATGTTTATATTTCATATACGCTCTCTGCAAAACTTTCATTTATTAATATATTTGTTCCTTTTGGGGACTTATGAATAATGAATGTGCTCAGATGTAAAGATTGATTCTCAGGTACTTGTAAAGAAGTAAACTGTGGCATTGTTGTTAACCAGCATCAGCTAGTGGTGTGCCAATGACCAGATAACAGTCCACAGATCAGTACTATTTTTTTTCACATCTGTGTGTTAATCGAGTAGCCGCAATGTTAAAACATATTTTTATTATCTGATAGAGGTTCTGTGTTACTTATCACTCCCACTAACATATAAATTATCGAATCAACTTTACTATCATCAATCACTACCAACCCCGAAATCTCCAAGTAATTATTCATATCCCAATAATCAATCCATCCACCACCAACTATATCATCCATCTCGTGGCTGGCTGCGTCTTCCATGGGGCATAGTGCGGGCGGGATTCTTAGAATACAACAAAAAATAGTATGTAGTACCAGGTTTACAAAACGTCTCCTGATATAGAAATGCCATAGATTGAAGATAATCATCTTTTGTACAGTCTTGAAAGCCTCGTCACTTTGGAGAGGAAATATATCTTCTCAAGACGGAACCGATTACAACTAAAACTTGCAGCCTACCGTTACAGAGCTTTCTCATGAAATTTATCAATTTCATGTCATTAGATGGTCGATCATCAGTCGCTACTTCAGATAAATGTTTAACCCTCTCAGTACCATCGTCATAAAACCTCTGTACTCAGATTTGGTTCGACGGCCGGGTGTGCGCCTGAATCGAAAAACCGACCTTTTTAAGGGTCATCTTTGGCGGAAAATTGTACCTATTAAGCGTTTTTATTTTAAAAAATGACATTTTTTGTGCATTTAGCGATAGAAATAAGGCGGAAATATCTAGTTGTAAATAGTAAAATTTCAAAATCAAACCACCATGTGAAGCGGATTCCCCCCCCCCACCAGAAAACCATACCCATTATTTAAGATTTACTATTAGAGCGCGCACACTCCGCTTACCTTACTAGGCAAGTACCCCCCCCCCCCCCCCGGCATTACAACTCCATTAACTTCTTATGTGGATATTCTGAGTTCTTGACGCCGGAAAGAATTAACTGCGCTCAATACAATTCAACATGCCGTTCTATTTCTGGTATGCGTATATTCCAGACACGTAAAATGAATTTTTAGAATATGAACCCGCTCTACGTGTATTTTTGCATTTCACATAGTCTACTGGGGTTGTTGCCAGAATAAATTGGTATTACACGATTTTCTGATGATACATTTATCATACATTACGATTATTTACTACTATCATCACTATCTCACCATCGTCCATCATCACTATCATCACCATCTATCATTCATCACTACCAAGTATTACTACTTATCATCACTATCTCACCATCGTCTACACATACCATGTACCTATTTATACAAATCCTTAGTCAATTCACACATGTTACGACATATATAATCTTTCATCGTTATCACAATAATTCAGTACGTCTCCAAAATCACTCCAGCCTCCTCCTATACACCTTATCAACCACTTTCATCCCAGTCTATCAGACCCGACGGCAACACAAAGCCAACATCATTCAAACCGCATAAACCCCACATTACCATTTCCTTCATGTTCCATTTTACTTACTAACCCTAAATGCCTAATCTTCACTCCGCAGACGACCCTTAATCTCTTATAGTCGCTTGTAGCTCAAAATGATTCTGATTTATTTTAATATTACTAAGCCGTCAGTGCTGGCGTGCTCTTTATGAAAGGCTTCCCAGTTAGAGTGTGCTCGAAATTTATCCTCTCTTTCGGCTTTCTTTCCAACTCTCTCACGCATAAAACCCCCCGTATAAAGTAGAGATCCACAGCCCATTGATACACCCCAGTTGCTATTTTAATCCCGGCGCTCACTAGAAGTCTCAAAGAATTGAACACAAGTGGGAGTTTCCCCTGTGCTTGTGATGCGTCCCCTGTTGATTTTTTCTCCCAGAAATACAGTTTACCATTATTGCAAATTGAAATTATCTCGCCACAATGGTATATTTACTCAGAGGCTAAGTGTTATTTACATAAGAACGAACTGAGAATGGTGCAAGGTAATCCACCCCAATACGATACTCCTATTTAAACGTGAAGTGAGCCGCAGACATTTATAGTGTGCGAATCGTGTTTGTTTCTAGGTAATTCACAACCCGCTTTTGCTTTTTGTAGGTGCATCCATCCCACAGAATTTGATGCCTCTATATTGTATATTCAAACATCTAAATATTAGGACGGTTAATCAATAACACGGAATTGTCAATTTTTCACATCGGAATTGACTTACCGAATATACTTTTACAAAATTCCGCTACGAGATACCACCGAATAATCATGCAAAAACATTCACCTGAATTATTCATTGCCGATCCATTTGATTTTATCTATGCTAATTTGTAGGTTTTAATATCTGTTTTGATGCTACACCGAGTGTTCTTCAATCTCGTAGACTATAAACCTGGTAAAAATTTTTGGGTCAATGGGGATTGGTAACCTTCATTATGGGTTCGCTTCCAACAACAAATCGTGACGGGTCTCCTCAGAATTAGGGAGGATATTGTTTCGAGATCCAGGTGAGCAAATAGACCATCTATACCAATGAATCGAAAGTATTAATGGAAATTGAAGCTGATAAAAATTATCAGAGGTTGTGGTTCCGAATTTCGTTGAACTCTTTTTATAATGGTTTAAAGCAAGGTCATTCTTACACCGATTTTATCTGTTATTTTTGAATGTATCGTATATATTCGTATATATAATTCTCCGTCTCAATTTATATTAATATATATATTAATTATTTATTATTTTTTTTTTTTGGGGGGCGGTAGTAATTGCGAGCTTATTCAATCTTGTAACTCATCAGAATCCTTATGGAATAAGAGAAATTATGGAATGCCAGAGCAATCCAGATAAATAGGGAATTCCAGTGATCAGACATATAGTCTACATTTTATCATCGGGAAACTAAGAATAACATACTTCCGAAAATACACTATATTCGAGACATTGAGAGCATTCAACTCTTTTAAAAGCAGTTTTTTGTCAGTTGAAGTGTCAAATAATAACACGATAATTTTCAACATCACAGAATAATGTACACAAATTATCTTTATTGATTTTTACTTAAGTGTCACTTTTTCTAATTCAAAGAGTTTACTAAATAGACTATCAATTAAAGGTATTTACCAGTTGGATTGTTCTGCTTCGACATGCTCACATTTATTGGATACCAATACCTCTCACTTTTTATTACTGAACCAACCAATTCTTTAACCTTTAAAAATATATACACACGAACTCACAAGCATAACTACACACACACACACACACACACACACACACACACACCACAACAGACATCTACAACACACACATCAACACACATACACACACACACACACACATCACACACACACACAACGCAAACAAACACACACACACACACACACGCAAACACACATACCACACACACCACACACACGCAAACACACACACACCATACACACACACATTACACACACACACACAAACACAACAAACACAAACACACACACGCAACACACACACACATACACACACACACAAACACAACAAAAACACACACACATACAAAACCCAAGCCTTATACCATTACCTTATACACTAAAATGCGCATTCACAAAATATTGCATAGCGCAATTATACCGACATATTTACACTGAATACTCAACTTCCATACCTACTTGATGTATCTATTTTATGCCATTCTTAGCAGATCATATTTTTGTGTGATTTGTGTAATTGGCAGACAATTATGTCGTGTATGTCTTTGACTGTGAATGTGCATGTAATCAAAATATATTTTCCGATAGAGTACATTAATATTTAGTTAATTATTTTCGTAGTGCATTAGTTGATCGTGTATCGGCAAACAAGTTGGTCAAAATAAAAAGGAGCCGCGTACGAAAAATAATCACAAATTCGTGTTTGCGGCTGATTTTAACTTGCTGAGCTCAACGCATAACTTGCGAGGTGTAGCTTCGTCATACCCGAGATCATGTAACCATAATGGTTCATCTAAAGTTCTCAACAACTCCCCCGTGATTTCATCTAATCAGAAAAGATGTCGTATTTTTAAAACTGCTCCGAGACCAACTGCTCTGTAAGGAAAATTCCACCACCGTCGTACATTCACTGGCTTCCGTTCTCTTCACGTTTGTGGGTTGGTGATGGACCGGGGATGGGGAGTCCCACTGAAGGTCCAGGAGTACCGGCGTGTCGCCATCCACCTGAGAGGCCCATCGCACCTGACGGGTTGTAGATCCCTCTGCGCTACCACTTTCGTAGACATCGCTTCTGGTCCACGATGATTTAAGTTCTTAAATTAGTTCTCAACCGATATTGGTCTCCTCTCTTTTCCTCTACCTTTTATCTTCCCTTGAAGTTCCTAAAATTATATCAGTAACAGACCATAGCAGTGCACAAGTTTTAGTGATTTCATTACCGAAATCAAACAAGTTTCAAAATAAAAATCTTCGCCATATACTTCGAAGCGTATATTTAATTTACTTTTTTTATGATTCCACATTCCGAGCGTGCTGACAAAAAAACAAGAAACGAGACTTGCTAAATACGCCATACTGCCATATTTGTCACGCCAACTAATGTCAATCAAGCCAACCGCCCATGCTAATCACTTTTCGATTGGCCGCAACATATTCATCAAACATCTACTGCTCTTATAACTAATTTTTATCGCTTTATCTCACTTCTGGCTCCCCTCCTCGCGCTTTAAGCTGGCACGCAAACTCCAACCACTTACACCCGTCACCGCATAGTAGGGTGCTACTATATTACACTGAGCAGGATATCAAACTGAAGTAACCATGTTCAGTTTAGTGGGATTGGTCTTCCCACCCGAAAAGACACCTTGCTTACCGTACGAGGATACTCTCCATTTAGCTGACTTCTGGAGAACGCTCGATTCGAGTCACACCATCGTTTCATTAGCCCCTGCCCAGGCTGGTATCTCAAGGTAAAATATCAGATTGATTCTCCTTTGCCCCATGAGTTTGTGCACTTCTTCTTATTGTCTGCGATGATTAAACAGGTCGGGTGTAAGTTAACATTATTACTGCAACAGCCGATGAATGCCGCACAGATTGAGATGTGGTGAACTTATATATATATAGTCACATGTATATAAATGCAGATGTCGGGCCCAGACAGTGACATGGGCGGGGGCATTGACATTGCGTCAACGGATAATATTCTTTTTTAATGTTTACGTGCATTATCGGTGTTCTACTAGCTCTAATCTACACGTGGTCTGTTATCTTTTATGATAACGTTTACTTTTCTTTATACTCACACACTCGATCACGATTCTATATTTTCCTGCCGAGGTATTACATGGCTTATTAGTGGATTCAATGCTGACGACGACACAGCAATTCCCCCGTCGGTAACATTATTTATAATTTCATTTAATCTGATCTAAATAGCGTAAGCAAAATGTCATAATACGTATCTTTTGTCTTACCGTCCAAAAGAATCTGAACAAAATGCTTATATCTTCAATCTTAATAACTCATATTATAATAGCAAGACAGTTCAATTTAATGGTCTTTGACATTGAAAATTATTTCTTAGTTCATTTGTATGTGTTCAATGTTATATGTAAATCGAACAATAGCCCAAAATATTCATGTTGAAGGAAATGAACTCTAATGATCTAAAATATAATGGACAACTTCCTTTATTATCACCTTCTGTCTCGGAAGTCGCATGACATTTTGAATGGCATACATCATTTATAATAGCTTATTAATGAATAAACAGTATTTCATTTCCATTTAGGGATGAGTAAAATCAACTGCTAAAGACTATAAAGCTACCGAAACAATCTAATTACGCTAGCACAATCTTAACATTTGAAAAGAGGTTCGACAAACCAATAATTTAGTTATCTAAAATCGTCATACACTCGCTATAAATTGACAAATGCAGTTTTTGTAAATAATGTTTTCAACGACCTGCATTTGCAATGTTAAAACAGAAGATACATTACTATATGTCTTATGCTAGCCAAAACATTATGCCATAAAAAAAGGTTATAGAACGCTACCTCGTATTTTTCCTTTGCTATGCCTTAAAAGTTTTGGTACCTATTATCACTCTTCACACCAGACATCTGAAACGATAAGCAAATAACTAGTTATGATGACAGTTAAATATGTTATATTATCCTTCTTAATGTATTTATTGCTCCATAATGATTCCTTTATTGGATTTGTTTTATATAACACCTGTAAATATCTGAAAACAACTAACAAATAATACAATGCATTTTTATTATATGCGCTTAAGACAACAAATTGATGTCAGCGCACTCTACAACTATTCTACGCAACTTCACAACGTAAACATAAAAAAACAACTATTCTTCAGTTTTAGATTTTTAATTTATATATACCTGCTTATATTAGTCAAATTTCCACTTCCAGAACTATAAAGGTATTGAGGATATGTACAATTTGGTATGTAAATGCTGAAACATACACGTAGTTACTGATTAAGTCTCTATAAACTGTTTCGTCATATGGCTCCTTAAATGATTGTCACATCGCATACGTTTTCTTTTTGCCTCTCTATTTATGAACACTTTTTAATGAAAACCTCCTTATGGCTTTTGTAATTTTTATAATTTTTGTCTCAGTTGCCATATTGTAAATGTATAATGCATGTAAAAAGTAGTGGAAACAACTTATTATCGGGACTGGAGGAGACATTACAATATTACTCAATTTAAAATAACGATTTACCATACTGTGACACAAAATGGATCTTATATGGACCTAGCAGACTTTCTCATCATGTAGTACACTGTAATGGTGAAGAAATGATCCAAGACACATACTAACCGTCACTTATCCGAAAATTAACGCACAAATAACATGACCATTGTTTTCGACCTGTTCAGTACTTCTGAGAACTAATTATTGATACATAGTGAAACTAAGATCAGGCAAATAAGTTTCTGGTAGTTGACAGTGTCGTCTTTATATCTCTCACCTTCTCAGTCAACGGCCTCTTA
>JZLH01S0089974.1:14043-25223 GCA_001188425.1 Eucidaris tribuloides | reverse complement strand
AGAGAAGAGATAAATTCAAATCTAGTTCTTAAGCTTCCTTCTTCTTCGTCTCATCTTCTTTCTTTCTGTGCACTTTTTTGTAGTCGCCAAAATCTCTCAAAGAATGACACTGTCACTCATTCATGTTGCAACTTTCATGATCATGTGCGACATATCTCGACATGACATGTCATTTATGTGATTCAGCTCATTCCGTGACGTGCATCGATGACGTCATTTTGTCAAACCTCTTTTTATGTCAATATCTCAATGAACTGAAGTGCGAATTACGTAACCAAAAATTGGCACGATGTTCAAGATCGGGTCAAGGTCAAAACCTCTGACAAAGTCACGTGCGCGCGCTGGAGTCGTCACGAGCGGAACCGCGTACGGAGTCCTCGTCAAAAAACTTAAAAATGCTCATCGACCTAGGAATTTTGTCTGGCATACGTTTCAGGCACATTTGGCGCATTTGTGCGCGCGCGGTACCGCGCGCGTTATTTTCGCCGCGCACAGAGTTGAGGAACCCTTTACGTGCCTTGAATTTCGGCCGTTTTTTTTCGATGGTTTCTTCAATACCATGACTGAATTCTGGCATCCAAGTTTCGAACCTTTTTCCAAACCAACTGGACCATGAAAAATAAGGCGTACGCGCCCGAAACTGTTAAAACGCACGCGCGCAGCACATAGACATTAACGTGCATTTTAAAATCAGTGCATTAAATTTCTAGAATAACCCATGACTTTCCAATGTTTTTGTCTCACGGTATTCTGATTTTAGTATGAATGACTAGATTATGATCTCATGCATCATTTTGTTATTTTTTATCTCGATGACGTCAAATCTATGACGTCATTAATGGAAAATCTATTGTAGTCCATATATCGTGAACTGGGCATGTCCTGGGATGGTGGCAAATTTTCACAATGAATGAATAGTGTCATGAATAAGTCTTCAAAAATGACTCTTGTCAATGTGACAAGTAATGCCGTGACGTCATCTATGACGTATAAGTTTTAAAAAGGGATTTTCTGATATGCTCATTACTGAAGCAAGTTACATGAAACCAAATTTACCACAGTTCAGATGCGGCGTCATAGGGTCAACTTTTTGGACATCCATGTGCGCGCACGGCGTAATGACGGACGCGTTCGCCGCGTGATCAAATCTTTAAAAATAATCCGCTCATTCCCAGCAAATTGCAAGTTTGACGATACATTGCATAATTTTTGTTATCTTAATTGTCATATACATCGTCTAAGACGTCTCTGAATTACGTGAACCAAATTTAGCACATGTCAAGGTCGGGTCAAGGGTCAACTTGCCGACAAAGTCACGGTGCGCGCGCAGGCGTGCACAAACGACGCGTACGGCGCGTGAAATCTTAAAAAATGCTCCAATCGACTAGGAATTTTGTCTGCATACGTTTCAGGGCATTTGGCGCGTTTTTTGGTGGCGCCGCGTAGCCGTGGCGGTTTTTTTCGCGCGCACCAACCGTTTTCTGATCGAATTTTTTCGCCGTTTTTTACGATGGTTTTGAATACCTGACTGGATTCTACATCATTTCGAACCTTTTCCGCAAACCAATTGGACGTGAAATAAGGCCGTACAGCGCACCGAAAACGATATAACGCACCGCGCACATTTTACACTTAACGTGCAATTTTAAATCGTCATAAATGCTCTGGATATAACCCATTGACTTTCATGTTTTTGTTTGCTGTTTTGATAGCTATGATACTAGATATGATTTTCATCGTCATTTTGTTTTTTTAAATCTCGATGAATCGTCATCCTGACGTCATTAATGAAAGTCAAAAAATGTAGTCCATAATGTCGTACTGCAATGTCCTGGGATGTTGGCAAAGTTTTCATGATGGATGGTCATCGAATAAGTTCTCAAGAAACTGCAATCTTGTCAAGTGGGACCATCATCCGTGAGCATCTAATGACGTCATAGTTTAAAAAACGGTTTTCTGTATATCTCGATGACTCGAAGCCAAAAATTACACATACGCAAATTTACCACATTCAGAGATCCAGTCAAGGGTCAACTTTGAACATATCCATGTGCGCGCCTCCGCGCGTAAATGTACGGACGCGTCGCCGCGTGTCAAAATCTTTAAAAAATCCCATCATTCTCTCAAATTGCAGTTTGAAATACATTACATCATTTTGTTATCTTAATTATCCAATGAACGTCGTGCTAAGACGTATTAATGAAAATGCAAATTGTTAGTCATAATCTCGTGACTGAGTTACCATGTAAGCTAAAGATGTCGTCGGATCAACCTAGATTCGTCTGCAGGATGACGAACTTCAAGATCTAGTTATCATTGTTATGATGATGATGGATTGATGATGATGATGAATTGATGAGATGATGATGATGAATGATGATGATGAATGATAAATAGATAATGAATGATAATGATATATGATAATGATAATGGAATAATGAATACAGCCGGATAAGGATAGACGATAAACTGGATAATATGATGAATGATAATGAGTATAGTGATAATAGATAATAATAATAATTCATAATAATGAATTATATGTATTACTATTCTACTATTACTCTTCATCATAATTATGATAAGATAGTTATTATTTGCTTGTGACATAGACCCCGATGGAAGAAAACTCAATAAACTTGAGATTAATGATTAGTAAGCTAGTCTATAGTAATGTTAAGAGTTTGTCAGTGACATTTGTATTAGTAACAGACTGAAGTGACATGGGATAGAGATTTTTTAAGCATACCCCTGGGATGTGTACATATTTTCAGAGCCATGACAAACTAGGTTAAGTGGACACGAAGATGCAGCTTGAAATGTTGTTCAGAGAATTAAAATTCAGCCTAATTTCAGGTATGTTAAATTGGTCTCGCTTTCTCTTTTTTAGAGTTCCTCATTCGTGTTGTTTACTCAAGACTCGCAATTTGTCAATAAAAATGGATGGTGTTCAATGTCATCCCTGCCTGCTAGCCACATTACCCGAATTAAGTTGACCCTGACCTTGACCTGAACTCAAAGATCCAAGAAAAGAAAATGGCGTCAACAAAGTGAAAGCTCAAGCCCTTATGGCCAATCAGCAAATAATGCATGAAGTTCCATTTTGGGGGTCATCCCTGCCTGGCAGCTGATTTATCAATTAAGTTGACGCCGCTGACCTTGACATGACCCAAAGGTCACGAATCCCAGGAAGGGTGGACAAAATCTGAACTAGCTCGATTTTTGCAGAGGACCGGCGATGGATTTTCAAGGTTGGGGTCAAGGTCAGAGTGTAAATATGATTTGTGTTATCGTGGGCACCATGGCAGGGATGGCATAAACTCTAGCAGTTGAATAAATTGGCGAGCGGCACACAAATGTGGATTGCATCAAACAAGACAGGCACCGTTTGCGGCACCAAAACTTGGGGAGGCCCTTCGAGGGGGGGTTGGGGGGTCATTCAACTTGCAGTGGTTGAATAATGGTTATAACGAAAGACGGACAAAACACGTCTCGAAATGGAAAAATGAAAGGCGGGAAACGAGCTTCACAGAACCTTACAATTTCAAGCTTTTTTTAGCTGTGGAAGGCAGAAACTAACACCAACTCCCACCGGTGAATGTTCATGCTAAAGTCCCACACTAATGAACAGCATCGCTGGCTGTGTTTTTCGTATTTGTCCTGTGTTTATTTGGTCGTTGTTTTTTGGGTGAGTGTTTGTACATGGTGGGCAATCAATCATGAATCTCGCATTCAATGATAGTCACTGTCATGTATCTGTCTGTGTGCATGCATGGTGGTGTTTGTAAGTGCATTGAATGTGGGGTGTGTATGGTGGGTGTTGTGTGTGTGTGTGTGTTGTGTTTTGTGTGTGGTGTGTTGCTGTGTGTGTGTGTGTGTGTCGTGTGTGTGTGTCGTGTGTGTGTGATGTGTGTGTACCTGTCTACGCCACTGGTGTCGGCCTGATACTTTGAACAAAGTCTCACTTTGTCACGAATTCAAGTCTCAAATTACCACAGCCGTCTTTGTTTGTGTGATGTTATGACGTTTTTATGTTCTGTTTCGTTTTTGGTTAGATGAAATATTTTATTTACAGTTTTTATGTCACTGATGGAGCTGGAGTCCATTAATCAGTTAAGAAGTGACACCAACATATTACAATGACGACATAGAAAATTGTGCAAGATAATGTGAATAAAATATACAGACTCGATTTCAAAAGTCCACCGAAGTTGTCTGTGAAGAATTACTAACACTTCAGCTATTGAGCGATTCAAGGGACATGACATGCAATGGCATCGTAAACGACGCCTTAATTTTCAAATTTCATTTTTATAAAAGATTGTATCACATTTGCCACATGTACTTCAGCTCATCAGCGTCAAGGTGATGCATTTTATTGTTGGCGTGGAAACAGGAGATACATAAATATCTCGTTGAACAAATGACTGAAACTAAACCTTACAAAATATGACTTTTTGTTGCAACTTTGATATGATAATCTGGTCATTAAGCTGTCAGGAAAGACAACAAAAACCAATGTGGTTTCTGATATAATTTTCTGACTACTGCAATTGTGCCGCACTGTCCCTATGTGTTGATATGGTGTCACATTGTCGATGTTTCTAATAGAAGACAGGTTAAGCTGATGCAGTATAGGGCGTGATAAAGAACTGAAAGGGATGTAAAGATCGCAGCCGGCTCTCGAGACTGGATTTTGTGTTCTCTGCCTTATTGGCCTCTTGGATCCGAGTCATTTTTTTTATCTATATTATTCTTCATTGGTGAACAATTGTTTTTCCATGCGTCTGTTCTTTTTTTCTTTTTTTTTTTTTTGTGTTTTTTTTTTTTTTTGTTTGTTTATCCTTTTTTGTACTCCGTGTTAATGTTTCAGCCTTCCGACTACATCCTTTTCGGTTTTCTGTGAAACTTTGACTATCATTACTTTTTTTTGTCCTTAATACCATAAGCATAATAGAGTTTTATTATATTTTTATTCTATGTACTTAAGATTATTCTATTTTTATCATTCTTTTAAATATGTTAATTATCAATGTTATTTATATAATTTATCTTTTTATAATGTCTTTATATTCTTTATGATCTATGACTAATAATAAGATGCATTCACTGCAATATTACGGCTACTTGATTAACTTATTATTATAAATAAACTACTAATATTAAAAAAACTATCTATATCTCTCTAGAGATATGTCTATATTTGATAATATTCTTGTACTTCCAAAGACTAAAATAATAGCACAAGCGTATAGGGACACTGGTGATAAGGCTAATGGTGTTTATGCACTTACAAGGAACGTGATATTATTATTATTGATTATTATTATTATTATTATTGTATCACTGCTGAAATATCATACTGGCACTTATGATAAACAAATAAGGAATGGCACTGACAAATCAAAATACCACTGAGATTTACTATTGACATATTCTGAGTCCGAAGACCAAAATAAGATGTTATCACTGTTAATTAATGCATACTGGGCACAGTGAGCAATACATTAGTAAATACACCGTATACAATATTGGGCAATTGAAGAAGAGTGATAATTGCCAGTAGCAATAACACTTTACAAATCGAGTTGATGTGTTTTCATAATAAACGACAATACATTTGATTAATCTACTTCAGAGTTTACGATCTGAATCAGTTTTCTTGTTTTCTTTCTTTTCTTTTTTAATAATCAACCCAAGTATTGCCTCCCAGAAATGGGAAAAGAGGGTTGATTTGATTGGAATATGAATTGATTTATGATCTAACACCTGAAACCATTCCATATTTGATAGTATACAAAATAATAACTTAAAATTTTTGTTAGGCAATTTTCTCATCATTTTTGCCAGCATGACAAGTTTCTTGTTTCTAATAAATGTAATATATCAACTCGTGAAATTAAATCATAAATTGAATCTAAACTACTTGATTTAAATCAAATCAACTCTAATTTCAGAATAAAACATATAAATGCTACATTGATTTCAACGTCCACTTGGGGAGATCCAAGGATCTACATGTGTAAAATTATAATATCAATTTCCATTTGAATAAGTGAGAAACAAGAAATCAGGAACTGAATTGCAATTCAATTCTTGGTTGGAGCATGTAATTCGCCAGTGTTTTTAATTCAAGCACCCATGGTGTTGCTTGCAATCGAGTAAGCCAAAGATATGAATGTTGAAGCTTTTACACTCTGTGTATCATTAACACTTTGGGTCCCATTTGGGCTTTAACAACAGGCATGTTAGCCAAAAACTGGATGTTTTGTAGTAATGTGAATAATCCTGCCAATGAAAGATTTTTCTCTTAAAATTCAAGTGTATCAAGACAGTACGCTTTGAAATCAGTATTAGTTTGTTCATGTGTTTTTCATTTTTACAGCAAAATAATATTGTACTCATCTTAGCGTGATGTTATATTCGGGAATTAAGAGGCATGGGCAATGATCGTCTTCATGCGGTGAGTTGGTGCGGCGCGTGGGTACAAAAAGAATGCTAACATTTGAATAGAAATTACTTTATTTCGCACAACGTGTTAACCTTTAACAAATTACTGCTAAACTTTCACACGCAATATTTAAATCTCTATTGGGGCAAGACGCATCGGGTGTTTACACCTGAGTACGCCGCAATGCAACGAGTGCTATAATGGCAGTTTTAACGCCGAGACTGTGCAAAAGAAAACTAATAATAACCAGGATGTTAATATTCCTGCAAAATATTATGGGTATGTTGTTGACTCTACTATTTGAACTGTAATCCTTGCTTCTTGACTTTTGGTCTCTCCAACTTACAAGCATTGAATCTTTGACCCCCACAGCATCCACTGGTTTCTGTACGGCGCTGTGATACGTAGCAGAAGGGATGCTGTTGGGAATCCTTGGAAACCTGTGCAAAAAACAACAACACCACAACATTAAAATATGGAGGATATTCAATGTATATGACTGAAGTATTCATGTAGAATCTTATTATCATGAGCCTAACAACATGTCACTGGCATGGTCTGGCATGGGGAGGGAAAACAGAATTGATAGCAGAAACTTTTGGCATATTTCGCATAAGGTGCCTTATACTAAAGCAAATGTAAAAACAACTCGGCTGCTCTTATAACATGTATGTACCTTAACATTGTTTGTTTTTTGGTAAATAAACATCTTCATGCCATCCATTTCTGTCATTCATTCATTCATTTCAATATCATTCATTCATGCATTCATCTCATTGCATCATTCATTAATTATATCAGTACCAAGTGAACGAGGGAGTGACAGAGGCAGAGGGAAGAGCGAGTAAGGAAAAAGAAAAAAAAGAAAAATAACATGCTGTTCATTTTCTCCTTGACTTTCATGGAAAGTGGAATTTTAAAAAACTAAAGAACACAAATAAGTGTGTTGTGGTTGTAACAAATGTAGGACTGTATTTTCCGCGAAAAACGGTAAAACAGACGAATTCTACGAACAATCACAACTTGAAAGCGGCAAAACCTCTTTTTTTCTCACAAATTGTTTATCTATTGAAAGAATAAAATGCAAAACTTGCATACAAAAATTACAAAAAAGAACAAAAACACAAAAAAGCGAGAAATATTTTGTTTCACAGCTTTATGGAAACGGGAATTGGTACTTTCTTCTTCACATGTTTACAAGTCTATGGTAAACGGAATTTCCAATTTTTCAGACAAGTTGAAAAGGAATTCCAGCATTTTTGGAAACGGAAAAGGCCTTTTCTTGAAACGGAAAATCACTGTCCCTACAAATGTGGATTTTTAGTTAGGTAACAGCTATGAAACACAAGGCCATAGCCACATTGTGTCTTGCCCAATTGCAACTAAGGTGAAAATAGAAGGATACACTGTCATGACAAGGTACACATCATACTTGTAGACAAAAACGCATACAAAGGGTTGTTGTTCCACGGGGGGGGGGGGGGGGGGGGTTAATGTACACACATACATTAGACATGGTATCAAACTCATAAAAATCAGGAAAAAGGTATACTTTTTACACAAGGCTTACTTACAAAGTTTTTTTTTCAAATTTGAACACTTGTGTAGGGTATTTTAAAATTGAAGGATACTGCCCATATATTTCGCGTCCATATATTTTCGCGATTTTGCTTCATGACAGGAAATTCACGAGGGTATATTTTCACGATTTTATTGTATTTGCTTCACTTTGTACAGAAAGGTAAGGAAGTGAAACTTTTCGCATTCAGTAAGTCGCGAAATTCGCAAATTAAAACCACCGCGAAATATTCAGCGTATACAGTAATTGTTTTGAGTTCATCTTGAAAGTCCATCCAGGAGCATGGTGTCCACCTTGTAATGACAGAGGTTGGAGACTAAGTATGCGATACATGTAGCTCAGGATATAATGAAATCAAATTGTCTCTAAAGGGTTAAAATTGTTACCTCTCCATCAGTAGTTGGTGATCCCTCTTCAATCTTGAATAACTTGTGGTACCTTGATGTTCTGAGAATGGCTGCTAAATCTGCGTCTACCTTCACTGGTACGTTAGCCTAGACAGGAAAAGGAAAGGAGAAATGTTGCCCTCATTTCATTAACGGGCTGCGGTGACATTCAATCTCCATATCTAGCACACAAAATTTAACCCAGCAGCAGGATTTATTCAAATGAATTTGATACTTCCATTTAACTTTTAGAGCTTTTCAAACAGTTTATCACAACTGAGATATGTGTACATTTCATATGAATAACACACTATGTATGTGCATATCATTTCCTTGTTTGATATGTAATGTGACTGCTGTTAAAGGTAAATAGCATGATTGAAGGTAGTGCTCAACTCAGCATAAAACTATTCTAGAATCAAGTAAACTATGTAAAGATTCTGCTCTACAAGAGGGCCCTGCATAAAATAAATGCCATTATCACCAGGCTAGAGAGCAGAAGGTACCATTTTTGAAAGTCTTTGGTATGATGCTCTAACCACTCAGGCACTACGCCGGTGAACACAACATTCATTGTTGACAGTGCTTTCATTAAAAAAAAAAAAAACTCTGAGGTGAATGCCGCTACATAGCTATCCTATGTTTCTATTGGTATGAAAATACTACCCTGGAAAAAATCACACAGCATTCCTTCTTGATGTCATTAAATAGAATAATGTTTCATCTTTTGACAAGATAGATACCTTGAATGTGTTTTCCTTATCAAAAGGTAACTCTGTCTCATATTCTGGAAGTGAACCATCGTAGGTGACGACTGCTGGATTCTGAGCAGCATCCTTTGATTTTTTGAACAAACGATATGTAACTGACACGAAGGCGATTTTACCTTGAAAAATAGAAGGAGAGGTACAAAAAATAACAAAATGAAGGTAATTATTTGAATGTCCAGGTAAAATGAAAAATATTCAAAATGCATGTTAACTTTTTTTGATGCCTACTAGTCTGTGTAACTCTAAAACACTAAATACTTTGTGAAAATATGAATTCTATATTTTCAAACAATTTTTTTAAAGCCCAAGTTTAGTTTTGGGGATTTTTTGTTTATTTGAAAGCTTTATGCCCAAAAGTCATATCACACCAATAATATGATATGACTTTTGGGCATAAAGCTTTCAATTATAAAAAAAATCCCCAAAACTAAACTTGGGCTTTAAAGGTATTGGCTAACATTTACCACAGTTAAAAAAATCTGAGCCACATGATTCCCCATGCTACCAGTGTCTTTGATGAGGTGTAAAAATGAAGCCCTGAAAAAAATTGTATTTCAAAATAATTATTTAGTGCTTTAAAAAAGTGAAAATCGTAAGTTGACCAGATTCACTTGCCTGTTTCCTTCCATAGACTTACTGTGAGTACACCTAGGCTATTAAAACTCGCCCCGAGTTGTAATTGTTTATTCTCGCATAACTTGCCATTGGCAGTGTAACTTTCCGAACTTTTGTATTCTAGGGTGTTTATTTGTCCATTTGAACACTACTATGTAACTCATTTCATTTTATTTTATTTAAGCACGGCACCTGCTTCAGCCAAAGGCTGTTCTTCAGCAGGTCCGTGCCCCAGATTAAAAACATTACATAAATATGAAAACATAGCAATAATTACTAATCACATACATGTCTACAACAATATTTCAAAATAATAGAATAATTACATAAATAGAACTATATACATACAATAGGCATAGAAAAAAAGACTGAAAATGAAAAAAAATATATTAACAAAAATATTAATTTATACATTTTATGAAACACAGATTATAACTTATATTCCCTTGAAATATGGGTTTTAAAACAACCGAAAGACATATTTTTTAGCTCTCTGGGGAGTACATTCCAGCTTTTTGTTCCTCGGTACGATAAGCTTCTTTTTTAAAAATTTGTATGGGGTTTGGTATCTCTAACACTTTGTTTGGTATTCCTCACGCGATAATAGAATTGTCTTGGAGACAAAAAGTACTTCATAAGTCAACCGGGTGTCATATTCATTTGACTATTTTATACAAATAAAATTGCCAAATATGTTTTAGCCTCTTGCTTATTGAGAGGTTATCAAGTTTTTAATAGATTGAAACATTTCATGCTCTGGGAAATCTCGCATTCAGCTTGGAGTACGGCCGCGAAGTGCCTATTTTGCAATTTTTTGTAATTTTTCCAAAATCTGTCATGCGCTACCATTCCCCGACCAAATTATACATGCAAGTATGTCAGACTTACTCAGATAATGCGAAAAGTTTGACAATTTTTTTATAGAAAATTGAAGCTCCACAATGTTAGCCTATCAGTTAAAAATTGTGTGGCATCTTACTAAGCCCTACCTTTACCAAAAATCCTGTAGATCATTTATTGCTAAATATTATGGTAATAACATGGCCAAGCAATAGTATCACCTTATCAAACAATTCCCTGCTGACAGCCTTTCAATTGCAACTTCCCATGGCTTGCTGGCACTGCCTGACAATTTTCCGCCGCAGTTGAATTACACGACAGTGGGACCCTCGCCTCCCGCCTGCCACCGCCCCTCCCCCTGATAGCTTGCTGCCGCGCCATGAAGCTACTACCCCCTTATAATTATCACCACAGAAAACTAACAGCTAGAAAATATTAGCCCCCATAGATAACTTATCTCCCGATAATTTTCGCTAAGGGGTAAGATGTCGCAGGTGATATTTGTCAGGGCCCAGGGGGTATGTCCCATGGTAATGACC
>JZLH01S0089974.1:560-12164 GCA_001188425.1 Eucidaris tribuloides | reverse complement strand
AAAGAAGATAAGATAGGCTTTCTAATGATGTCCTTCAATATCGAAGATATTCTGAATACATTCAAGCGTGACAGTTTTGAATTTCAAATTTGCTCGTGCAAATGATTTTATACCTGTGTCCCTTCTAATTGTCTTTGCTCAGTCATGCGTGAATGAAAATCACTGTGACTGGTATCAAATTAAAGAAGAGAAAATATGCTTTCCAACTATGTAGGATTTTGGGGTCATATTTGTTATTAACATATAAAAATATTTTCATCAATCTCGGTTTCCTTTTTTCTGGGACACACTGTACAAGCTATAGTAATTATCTAGCAATGGTATAACATTAGAAGCAAATCACGCAAGAAATTACAAACAATCTCTGATTTTACTTTTCCTTTTACCTTAGGTACGTGTACAAACTTGAGAGCCAACAAATGCATTTTCTCCAAAGTTGCAAAAGTAAACCTAGTCGATTTTGCAATCACTTCTTCAAGTAATCTCATTCTGTAAGAAAGCGCACTGTGATCAGGACATCTTACCCCATAGGACCTTGTGTTTTCTGATATGTTCAGGGATTTCTTCTGCCACGTAGATGTCACTGAAGTAGAATTCACCTCCCTCTCTCAAGACTCGATGGGCCTCCTGGATGACGGCAGGCTTGTTGGTTGAAAGGTTGAGCACACAGTTTGACCTGAAGGAAGGAGAACAGCACGGAACAAGCAGACATGAAGAGCAACTGATTGCAATCACTGATTTACATTAATGTTTTAAATCACTGATTTTAAATCAAACACACACAAATACATAAGAATCTAGTTATATGACAAACATGGTATTGGTGGAAAATAGGAAAATAATAATAAATCGAAATTTTACTTGTTCCATTTGTTTTATTGGAAATAAGAATTTAATATGTAAGCTAGGTGTAGGTTGATTCAAATTTCATCAGGTCATCCTCTTTTGCCACTTGTCCAGGCAATGTTCATGTTGATCATAATTTTTACAAAAAAATATAGTCATACGTTTTTAAAATCTGATTTAGGGAGTATTTTGCATAAAACAAAATTTAGATTGGGAAATTTCCAACTGTGCATGACATTAAGGCAGACCCATGGTAATTTGTCACTCATCACTGTTTGAGGCAGAGCCAGGGTTGAGATTGGGTCTTCTAAAGTAATTGTAATAAATTGTTTTCAACCCAAAATTGAGCATAATTGAAAAGTGAGTACCAAAATTTTAAAAGTGCTGAATTGTTTTATAATTACAGTACATCCCAAATACTTGTGATGAATCTTGAGTTGGTATTCAGTTATAATCTGTTGTGGAAGATATTTCAATCATACTTCAGAAAACTAGTCATTTAGTCTAAAAGAATTATTCCACTTGCTAACGAAATACACTAGAAAGCAATCAACTGTTTTAGTCTTTCACAGAGTTTCTATGATGGGTTGACTTGGTAGTCAACCATACTAAAGTGGCTGCTTCCTACATATGAACTACATCACACCCTCCCCCCCATAGTAAATTAATATTTTGCCCACTGTTTGCACAAGTTACTCATTATAACTATTTTCCATCAATCTGACAGGAGCAAGTAGACTTTAATCCCTGTCCTTATATTCACCCTTTGTATTTCTTTTCCCTTGTACCTCCATTTACCACAATTAAATGAAGCATAATGCTGGCTTTATTTAAACAGCAGTTACAGACTGGACAAAGAAAAACAATAAATTTCCTGACTGAAAAGTATAGCAAATATGTGATCAACTCAGGGTTGGTAATATTTTTTTTTAATCTTAATGTTTTTTTTATTGGTTTTTTTTTATAAATTGATATTTTTTTATTCAACATACCACCCAATATTAAGTTTTTTTTTAAAGACTAGGTTATCTTTGTCTCAAAAGCCCTTGACTGTGGTCCTTTAAAAACTCTACATGTGTACTATTCAAGGATTCCAACATAAATACTCACACAACGATATCATACTGGTTATCTTCCACTCCAGCATCCTTCAGGTTCTCAATGTATCCCTTACGGAACTCCAAGTTAGATTTGTCATAGCCAAATTTTTCTTGGTGGTATTTTTCATACTTGTGTGCCATTTCCAGCTGTAGATAAAGAAATAGGATAAAACTAATGTTTATGTTAAGTATAACATAATGATTAATTAATTAGACAAGAATATGATGAACTTGTAAATCTGCTGAACACATACACAAAGGAACACAAAGTGATGTTTTCTGTGCTGAGTAAACTTGGGTGTACAGTGTATGACATAAACTTCGGTGATTATTTCATACACTACCTAACATTAACCCTAACCATAACCCTATTATGAACTGAAGACCCAATGGCAACCCTAATCTTTTATTCATGGAGATATTGTCAGAGGAGCATTCTGTTGTAGGAGAAAATCCATGCCCCTTACATCACCTATGCCATAATAAGTCTTATTACTTGTGAACATGAAAAGTTGGAATTTCTAGAAAAACATAACCCAAATATATGATGCATAATTGCATATATTTTGAACATTAAAAATCAAAGAAATCAGGAACTAAATTAAGGATAAAACAAGCTATTATTTGTAATACATGGGAACCTCATTATAACGAGGACCTAAAAACCATGACAATTACCTTATTATAATTATCGGGATTCTCATTATAACAGGGTACAAAAACAAAGCAATACAAAGAATTGGGACCTGTAAAATCACCTTGTTATAAGGGGGTTTTGTGACATATCCAATCTCCTTATAAAGGGGTTCCACTGTACATTCTTTCTCACCTGTTCGTCTGTCATATCGATGCCCACAACATACCCCTTGGGTCCGACCAATTTGCTGATTGCAAAACAGTCCCGTCCAGTTCCGCTTCCTAAATCAACCACCCTAGCATCTTGAATGAGACTTGGAATGACAAGACCACAGCCATAGTATCTGGAGGCAAACACATAAATGAGGTACACATAGAAAACATTTAAACTACCGGTAGGCTACATTAGGCCTATTAATGTGTCGCTAGCACGATTCAACACAGTGGAAACATTTAAAACTCAGCTGTGGGAATGTACACAGAAGGGCAATCAGTCCCACCATCCACAAACAAGGCTGGGAATTTATCTGAATATGGACACACTAAATGCAATTTAACTGTACAAGTTTAAAATTTTTTCTCACTATGCAATACATATTCCATGTAATGTTTTCTACCTTTCCTTCTTATTCTTCTTTCTCATCTTCTTCTCCTCTTTCTATTCCTAATTCTTCCACCTTGCACATTCTCTTCTTTTTCCTTAGATCATTCTTCTCCTTCTTTTCATTGATCTCCCCTCTTTCCTTTCTTCTCTACATCTTCCCTTACTTTTCTTCCTCCCTTTTTATATTCCTTTTCTGCTTGGTTTTATTTACATGGTAAGATGTAGAACGTAAAAGATGAGATAAAAATTATGTAGCCTACTGGATTATGTATAGAATTGTTTAAATTTTATGTAATATTTTGGAAGTCATGTCTGGGAGTTGATCTATTTCTTAAATTGTACATAAGTAACTATTTTATGAGTGATTTTATGTGTAATATAAATAATGTATTGTATCATGTGCAATTCGGCAATGCCGAGAAACATGATTTTTTTAATAAAACCATGAATAATAATAACCCTTTCTCTCGAGAGTTAACATTTCAATTTTTATCCCAACTGAGATCAGGACCACAGTTCTGCAGATTCAGATTCACAAAATATTCCTCTATCAAGTTGTTAAAGAATAATAAGTATTCATTATAATAATACATGGTATTTATTGGTCATTACAGGTTTACACAGCCCTAGCCTAGGCCCCTCTCTGATACTGCCTGGATAACTCACAGCAGCATCAGCATCAGCATCAGCATCAGGATACAGAATAATAGGATAAAATCCTGTAGATGTTCCGGTCTGCACTTCAGGTTATTGTAGCAACTTAACCAACGAACAAAACTTATGCGTACGAGGTACGAGGAGCGACGTGAATTACTCAATTGTAAACATGCATGCATTACACAGATTCCGGGCTTGCCTTAGATCAGTGCAAGATATATTAACAATAATGTGAATAGATATTTCTACCCCTCCATGTCTGTCACGATGTGAAATCATGTGACAGTCCTGGCGCACAAAAGAAATTTTCAGGGTAGTGTAGTGTTAACCATGTTAACTGTTATAGAGATAGATCTAACGTTAGAGACAACAGAGTCCATGGTCAGAGACATGCGAGAGATAGACCCCGGGCCGCGCCCGAGATACTAGATCTGAATTACAAATTACAGCCTGCTAACGACCACATAAACAATGCCAATGGATAGGAAAGTTATTTATTATATTTATGCTATGTTTATACGTACGCATTAGCGCCCGTGAATTAAATGGAGAACAGGAGAAGATACGTACGTGTCTACAATGTCGGAATGAATAGCACTCAGCGCCTGCCTGATGCTCCGTTTGTCTACCCCAGCACTAGCGGCGAGCTGGCACGTGTCTGTCCGTAGGTCGCACACTGACTGGATTGTCTTGCCGTAGTATTCTTTCACGTCGTCTATCACGGAATCCATTGCTGTAATTTCAATAAGATACTCTGAAAGTGATGCCAATAGACTTCGGTGTCGGTGATAAATTGTTCACTTCGCTCAACCTTGAACAAGCTATTAATAATCAAGAATCCTTTGGCGTCCTACTTTATAGTCCACGTTCAATCCCGCCTGGCATATTCACGATTACATACCGACCGCTAAGCGCTTGCTTGGTATCGGCTAGGCTGCACGGCGCTGTGCGCAAAACTACTTCTAACATATTGCATGTTTATCAAAAGACTGGTGCATGCCCTATTATAAAGAGTATTGTCCACGGACAGTCATGAACGTTTTTACAAAAGAATAGACTGACCTCTGTGTCCCCAATACAGTAGGCCTCACCATTCTTTCTGGTTGTTTCTAGACGAGGGAGCATGTTGTAGATCTTTGCACACATTCGTTACCCGAAATATGACTCTTTATTCACCCCCCGCCCCCCCCCCCCTGCCAATAAGATAAAATCAAGCAAAACAAACTGCTTCGTCATCGCCTTCTTCTATGCTAATGTTCATTGTTTTTTTTGTTCTTTTTTTTCTTTCTATTCTTTCTACACTTATAAAAGAAGGGAACTTTAAAAGTGTAATTTAATGTTATAGTAATAATGATAATAATAATGATGATAATATTAATAATAATAGGGGCCTACTACTACTACTACTGCTACTACTACTACTACTACTACTACTACTACTACTACTACTACTACTACTACTACTACTACTACTACTACTACTACTACTACTACTACTACTACTACTACTACTACTACTACTACTACTACTATACTTACTACTACTATAATAATAATAATAAATAGGCTACATCTTAAGCGCGGGTTTCGACTAAACCCGCGTTAAACATGATTATTTGATTATCATTATTATATTATTATTATTATTATTATTTATTATTATTATTATTATTATTATTATTGTACCCGCCCGTTTTTTGGAGGCACCTGCTTTTCTTACACACACGCGCGCGCGCGACCCAACACACACACACACACACCACACACCACCACACACACACACACACACACACACACACACACACACACACACACACACACACACACACACACACACACACACACACACACACACACACACACACACACACACACACACACACACACACACACACACACACACACACACACACACACACACACACACACACACACACACACATACACGAGGTTGTAGATTTATTAGATTTATTTGCGTAAAACCGGAAAAAATGATTTTCGAAAAATTCTTGTGCTGTGGAAATTGTCTATTCGTACGTATTAACTTTTTTTCCAAGTACGATTCGGCAAGCCCGGCCGGTTGTTTTGGTTGAATGGGTCGATCGGCCAAAAAATGGGCCTTCTCCTTTTTTTTTCACAAAGACAGGACGCCAAACAATGCAAACATGTTTGTTTTTTTAGTATTCAATGTCAATGAATGCAGGGCCCTTGTAAAAAGCAGTTATAAAAAAAAAAATTGACAAGTCCACCCTGATTGAATAAGACTGTACACAAATAAATAAATAAATAAATAAATAAATAAATAAATAAATAAATAAATAAATAAATAAATAAATAAATATATATATATATATACATATATATATATTAATTAATCAATTGATTAATTAATTAATTGTTGCGAAAATGATTACAGAATGCAGATGGTAATGATGATGAATATAGAGTATAATAATAATCTAATGATAGTACCAAGTCAGCAAATTTATATGGGCCCCATATGAGTTTAATCTGGGTACAACTGGGCTGACCTATAGGAATAATTAAGGGCCAGCCCATATGAGTTATGTATTTTATTTTATTTATTTATTTATTTCACATATTAAAAAGTGACAGGGTAGTTCGTTCAGTACAATATATATAGACTGGTCTACCACGAAGCCCTGGCTCATTATCACAATAAAATAAAATATAAACACAAAATTATTATAAAAGTAAAATACGAACGAACTTATAAATAGTTAACAAGTACTGCAATCTATACCATTACAACTACAACAATTACTACTACGTATACCACTACTATTGTATATCTTACTACAACAAAAAGAACTACTACTACTACTTCCACTTCTACTACTACTACTACTACTACTACTGTTACTACTACCGCTGCTACCACCACCACCACTACTACCACTACTACTGTAACTGCCACGATAACTACTACCACTACAACCACTGATACTACAATCACTTCTGCTACTATACAATCACTTCAATCACTTCAAAACAAAACATTAAGTTTAGAATAAATATCAGACAAGGTGAAAAATAAAAACTTAACTAAATTAATTCCGATATATTACAAAGTTGATGCATTATATCTTTGCTTAAAAGCATGTAGAGTGCTGGACATACAACAATTATCTGTGAGACCGTTCCATATTGCAGTACCAACGTTGATAAAAGTCTTCCTATAGAATTCTGTATTGCACTGATTAATATTCAAAAGTCTCCTGTTAGAACTACGAGTCGTGCGCATTGACATATCATCAAGTGACTTCAACCTACTGGACATTATAGACGGGGCAATTTGGGTGACACATTTGTAAATCATACAGGCGATCGATTTGTAATGCAGCCGTTTGAGAGTCTTCCATTCCAAACTGTGAAAAACTTAGTCAGAAGGTGTCTGCGAAGTGCAGTTGCCAATAATGTGGGCTGCACGTTTATGAAGCCTATTTATTATTTGATGGTTACTTTCAGATCGGCTGCACCCGCATACCGAACTACAATAAAGTGCGTGAGGCAGCACAAAGCTGCAATATATCTTGCTTAACTGACTGGCAGTAAATGTGCCTTTTAATCTCCTAATCACACCGAGTTTTTGTTGCATTGTTTCGCAACAGATTCAGTGTGTTTGTAATGGGCAATATGCCGGCCCACTTGCTCCAGTTGAGACCCATTTACCGGTTTGTACCGTGGGCACCAAGTGGGTCCCCATAATGGGCTATGTGAAATCATAATAAAGGTAATATCAGGTCTTACTGTTGAATTCGTGGAGATATCTACGTTAAAGGTATTGGCTAACATTTACCAAGGTTTAAAAAATCTGAGCCGCATGATTTCCCCATGCTACCAGTGTCTTTGAGGTCTAAAAATAAACCCTGAAAAATTGTATTTCAGAATGATTATTTAGTGCTTTAAAAAAGTGAAAATCGTAAGTTGTCCAGATTCAGTTGCCCATTTTCTCCTATAGACATACTGTGTGTTCACCAAGGCTAATAAAACTCGCCCCGAGTTTTATTGTTTATTCATGTATAACTTGCCATTGGCAGTGTAACTTTCCAAATTATTGTATTCTAGGGTGTTTATTTCTCCATTTGAACACTACTATGTAGCTCAGATATCAAAGTTTGACAATTTTTTCAATTGAAGCTCCACAATGTTAGCCTATCACTTTAACCGTGATTATTATTATGATTATTAACCAACTTTTAATCCTAATACTCCTAATCCTATATGCTTTATCCTAAACCTTTACTTATGACCTACCCCCCGGGGGGGGGGGGGTGCACTCAACTTACAATGTGATACCTATGTGCCGCACCGAAGTCGAAAATCGGGGGCTCTGGAACGGGCTTGAGCGAAAAATGGGGTCTCTGGAATGGAGCTAAGGCTTTAGAAAACCTCAATATGCTATGCTCCGGAACTGCACCGCGGCGAACGTCGCGCCGTGCTGAAAGGCAATTGCAAAATCAGAAGCAAAACGGCAAAATTGGGGGTTCTGGAACTGAAAAAGTAAAAAAAATTCTGTGCCTTCTGAAATGAGATGCTCTGGAACGTAATTTGGGCTGAAAATGGGGGTCTCAACCGCGGCACATAGTCGTATCACACCCGGGTACCACACAATTATATTAAGTGGCCCCCCCCCCCCGGGGACCTACCAAGCAACTGATTGTGTGCAATATAAGTCATGGTGGTTGCGAGCAAATGCGAATGGCTGAGTTGGCTCAGCTAAATTTTAATTACCTTCAATTATCTTTGTTTTTTCCTTTTAGCATTCCTTAATGTATATATTCAAATTTTGATTACAATTACAGCTAAAATCAAAATTACCTGGTTAATAATTACATAAAAACAATTTGCAGGGACTGATGGTACCCATTCCTCTCTGATGATATGGTAATAAATTCATGATTATTCATGAGTCCCATTGTTTAACCTATGTGGGACCCATCTGGGCCCAGCCTATATGCCCACATCGAATTCACGTGGGGACGGTGGGGCCCATGTAATTATGTTCTTATTAATGTGTTGAGGATGGGTAAGCCTATGTGGTTCTCATATGGTTTTACATGGGCCATATGGGCCCCAGTCAGCCCACAATAAACACAGATAGGCCCCAGAAAATTTTGCTTACTGGGTATTTTTAATAGTAGAAGTAGTAGTAGTTGAAGTAGTAGTAGTAGTAGAAGTAGTAGTCGTCGTCGCCGTCATCGTCGTAATGGTGTAGGAGCAAGGAAGTATTAGGCGAGCCTAATACCTCCTTGGTTGTAGTACACACACAAAAAAATAAACTACACCCTTTTCAAACTACCATAACATTTTAACGAAATAAGTTTTAGCAAAATAATTTGGCAGGAACATTTCTACACTCATTGACTAACGTCTGTGTGAAAAATAAGATTAATCCGTCAAGCCATGCATGAGTGAGCATGCATTAAAGGTAAACATGCCACTTTTCAAAAGCACAAGAGTCATCTCTTATGCCAAAATAATGGTAAATAATGGTATTGTTTGCTTTATTCATAATAGTGTTCTCACTAAACCATGACATGGTTACAACCTCTTATGTTCGTATGAGATGTACAGAATCATTTTGGTGAAAAATATCGGATTTCAGTTTTTTCAATACACTTAATGGATTTTACAATTTCAAAAATTGAGGAAGGACGGAAATTTTTAAATTGAGCTCACTGAACCGCAAAATATGCGAAAAGTGCCAAAAAGGTGTAAGGGGATCAAACAATAGATGATGAACATAAAAAGCGCTTAATCATTAAACAAAATCCTGCATCACAAATCCCTCAAAATGACCCCTGTGACTTTTGAAAAGTGACATTTTTGCCTTTAATATGTGCTCACTCATGCATGACATGACTGATCAATCACATTTTCACACAGAAGTTAGTCAATCAGTGTAGAAACACCCTTGCCAAATTATATTGCTCAAAACCGTTTGTTTAAAAAGTTATATTTTTTGAAAAAGTGGGTAGTTAATAGCCATGAGTAGTAGTAGTAGCAGTAGTAGTAGTAGTAGTAGTAGTAGTAGTAGTAGTAGTAGTGCTATAGTCGTAGTAGTAAAATAACAACATTAAATCCCACCATAGGGGGAATCCAGACAAAAAGTGTTTATTCCGCCACAATAGGGAGGAGAGCGTTAAGGCGAAAAAAAGTGTGCGCTAAGGGGGATCGAAACAATAGGCCAAACCAAAAAGAACTTCGCCCAATGTTGCCAATTAGAGTTATAATAATAATAATAATAATGATAATAATAAAATAATGATAATAATAATGACAGAAAATAATTCTCTCTCGTGTAGTTACACTCTATACTCTCTAAACTCATTTATTCATTTAATCATTGAAAAGACCATAGTCCCCTTCCCCGCACCGCAGTAAAGTGGGTAGTTTTGATTGTCGGTCGGTTTCATAGTCATACATTTCCTCTTTGTTGTAAAATTATGTGTGAGAAATTTCGTGACGGTGAAATTTATTGTGCAGTTTTCTATTGGATCAATTCCTATCATGGTAAAAGCTGACGTGAAGTAATGCTTGTTTCTCTACAAGTGAACAAATTCAAGACAAATCTTTCCTGCATGAAATATGTACAGTCTAGCCACTGTTGAACAACTCATATTGGTTCTTAAGCATGTTTTTTGACTTGACAAATCATGTGGCTGCCTTTCAAGTAATCTCAAGTGTGTCATGTGCTTGGCCATTTCGATAACGCGAGAAATATTTGAGCAATGCGTGCTGTAAGAACGAGAGGACTTTGATAAGGTATTTGTCATTGAGTCATGTCTGTCAATTAAAGAGCATTGATACAAACTTCGGCAAGTGTGGTGTGTTTGTGTGTGTGTGTTGTGTGTGTGTGTGTGTGCGTGTGTGTGTGTGTGTGATGTGTGTTGTTGTGTGGATGTGTGTGTGTGTGTGTGTGTGTGGTGTGTGTGTGTGTGTGTGGTGTGTGTGTGTGTCTGTCTGTATTTGCGCCAAAAAAATTACACACCTTACCCCATGGGGCTTCTTGCTAAAAATGTTTATACTAGGAAAATGTCCTCTGGTAATATATGAAAACTGTTGTTATCATAATTCGCGTAATTCGGTATATTCATTCATACCGTAGGGGAAAAAACTCTTCTGTTCAAAATACCAGATTTTATCAAATTTTATTCTCCTGAAAAAAGTTTCATGCAACAACCCCTGATCAAAATATTTTGTCCATTCCTCATACCAGTTTACAATACTGTTTAAGGAATACATAGGGCCTATAAGTGAAAAATTCTACATCACTTGAAATCCAGATTTTCAAAAATGATCATAAAGAAGATCTTTTCCATAAAATCCCTATTTAGTTACCTTGAAATTTTAATGAGTTCATTATTTTGGAACAGTAAAATCACCAACATACAACACGTTTGCAAAAAATTGAGTTAATCATTACCTTAACCGTTGGCCAGATTTCAGGCTATTACTATTTGTCTGAAGCTGAATATTAAATTTGGGGTATAAGGTTTGCCTTTCATATCAATTTGCCACCGGAATTATACCATATCTGCCTCCCATTTTCTGTTAATGGTTTTATCTTAACACTGATATACTTATACATATATATCAAATCTTGGCCTTCTTGGATTTCGGCATACTGGGGAAATGAATACCCAAACTCAAATGATGGGACAAAAATGACGTCGAGTTCAAGAAGGTATATGTTTGTAAATGCAGTGCACACAGACACATGTGATCGATTTGAAT
>JZLH01S0089930.1:33376-44816 GCA_001188425.1 Eucidaris tribuloides | reverse complement strand
CGCTAACTTCAGTTCGGAGATCGCCCACTCGCGGTACGTGCGTGCATGGGAATGTGTACACTGCATAAATATGCATGCATTGCATGCTGCATATGCGCTAATAAGCGCTATGCACAAAACACGTACAAAGTACATGAGCTGCTACAGTAAGTACATAGATCTACGACATTTCCCATGCCCACTGCACAAGATTGTCAGGGCCAACTGTACTGTGTCAACGTTTAATCTGTCAGTTGACTTTGAAATCTACGAAGTACGAAGAAGGGGAAGCGGTTTTCAATAGAACGAAGTACATGATCAAGTAAGTGGCAGTGCATAAATAAGGATGAATAGACAGCGAGCGGTCTTTGGGCTGGCGGTGCCAGGTATGCACATCAGATCGATTGCAGAGAGATCGAGACCGGCGGGTATTGGGCTGGCATTATCGGTTGGCCTAAAAATGTGTAAGTTAGGTATTGGCTTTCTAACATTGCTTTTACTTTGGTCAGTTTGGATTTGACCTGTGGGGAGTTTCATTTTGACAATCGCCCGCACCATAACGTAGATCTAACGATCTACTTACGGCTACGCTACAGCTACGGCCGTATAAATTAATATCGACTAACGTTACGTAAGGCCTGGCCGAAGCCGCCGGACGGAACGTAGATCTAGGTACCGTATAGATCTAGTAGTAGATCTGTAAACGACGTTAACAGGTTAGCTAGCTAGCTGTGTCTGAGCTGTGTGGGATGCGGCGGCCGCGCCTAACCAAGTTAGGCATGACGTTAGGCTAGCGTTACGTAAATTGTGCATGATGATATCATTGGGTTTTGTCCGTGAATGTGTAATTTTGTAATTTGCACAAAGTCGGGAGGTTTATTTTTTTACAGACAAAAAATACTAACGTTAGTATGATCTAACGTTGACTAACAAGTAACATGGATATAACTTAACTTAGACCTAACCAGGCTATCGTTAGATCTAACTAAGCTTCGCCTACTCGACGGGATAAACAAAGGACTTGGATGACGAGTAGACTATAATAAATACGGGTACCATTAGAGTACTTCGTAATCTCTAACCAATTTACGTTTCATGGATAAACAAAGCAGGCTGATAGCAATTATTTAGAGTCTATTTGGGCAAAGTAAAGACAAAGCTCAAGTGCATTCTAAGTAACTGCAAAAGGCTGTTAGTAGATTATTTGCTTGCCTTGTGTGGATTATGCAGTCTAGTCTGTAGTCGAGTGTAAATGTGTCATGGAGTTATTTTTGCGCCAAAAGGTTGTGTAAACTGAAACTGAAGTGAAAGGAGAACCGAGTGGTTTCAGTTGAAAAAGAACAACGTGTGAGGTTCCCTTTGTGAAACATGAATGCCATTTGCTTCAAGATAACAACATATCCCTATGGGAAAATAATGAATATGGCCGATACCAGCTAACCCATAGTGCCACTGAGCATGTGCAAGGCAGAAATGTGCATTTTGTGGGAATGTATACCAGGGAATTGACTTAGACCGACGGTCTAGAGCTAAACTTGTCTTTGTGAATACAAAACAATTAGACAGGGGTGTCTAAAGATAAACCCGGGTCTAAACTAACACCGGGTTTTATCTTAGACGCCGGATTTAACTATAGCCTGCTTCGAGAATAGCGGGCCGAAATCCTCTCACTATTAGCAGCGGCTACTCAAAGTTAAGTTGTTTCTGCACTTACGTTGCAGAGTAAAATTAACATCTGACATGTAGTGGTGTCCCACCTCACCCCCACCCACTCTCCACCCTCCCCCCCCCCATAGCCTGACCCTCAATTTTAATGGATCAAACACTTGTCTACATGTATATAAAATATTTCAGCACCAACTTAACTAAGAGTTAAATAAAAGGCCACATATATAGCTACAATATACATATTTTCATCTATCCTGATGACAATTTACATAGCCTTTTTTTTGGGGGGGGGGGTCAGGGGAAGGGGAGGGGATAAACTCATTTTCAGTGTCATTAAAAACTGCAGGGAGACTTTATGGTCATGCATAATTGTTTACTTTCTCTATATGGCTATTGAGATAGCTCACTCCAGTATATAATATGATCTGTTTCTTTTAATGACTCAGAAAAAAACTTGACTTAAATGAATATGAACCTCTAACCTAATACCTCCCTGGCAGCGTTGCCACCACTAGGCTAGAATGAGTGATATCAATGCAATGGTTAACTAGATTCAAGTTTCCAAGAATCAAACTCTACTTCTGAGCTTAGTAAATATTTATAAGCCCACCAATAGGGACGAATTATCACTGATGGTTTGCAGCTCTAGAGAATTAATGGTCTTGCAAAAGTTTGGCTCTACTCTCTTTGTACGATAACAGAGATGTAGCTCCTTCCAGATTTTTAATTTTTTTTTGCACATTTTCAGTTTCTTTGCAACCACGCACAGATTTAATCAGAAATACAAATTAGCATAATGATATAATCAATATACACTCATTCTAATTAGTTAGCTATATGGAAGATACAAATTCGTGACACACAGGTAATAATATTTCATTTCAAAAATTGAGACTTCTCACTAATTCAGACCTGGTATATCTACAATGCACCTTCACGGTCCCGGCTTCACAACTACTTATCTAAATAAAAAACAAACAAACATTTAGTATCATTGGTCTGGTTCTCGTAGAAGCTTTCCTAAGTCTAGCAGCATCGTTTCCAGAATTGGATTTCCACCAAGATTAGCGATGTGTTCACGGGCTCTGCATCAAAGAGATAAATTAGACAAATTGAAGAAAAATCAATAAATGATGACATAAATGGGTACCCAAATAAAAATCCATGACTTTTAAAAATTATTTTTTTAGCATTGTACCAAACCTTCTAAAAGTTATTTTTGTCATGCGCTTTTCAATGTTTAGACACTCGTCTTGTGTATGTTTTGTTGAATGGTCATATGCAACACAGAAGGCCTTTAAAAATCACAACTTCAACATTAACTCTTAACATGCCAGAAGATTTAAGCTTCCATGGGCTTTATATGTATTATGTCGTGCAGATCTGCGACTTTGGCATGTTAAAGGTAATTGACATGATTGGGGGTAATCCTCAACTTGGGCTGAAACTACTCTAGAATCAAGTTAACTATGCAAGGATTCTCCTGTGAAAATCTTGTAGTCAAACGTTGACTCATTCTAAAAAAAACTTATGTCAATATCCCTCATGGCAGGCAAACCTCCTGTGTGGCTCTCTATGGGTCATATTTTTATCGTGCCCCGATAAAATTAAAATACTAATATTATCATGCTTCATTCTCAAGTAAACAAAGTACAGACAAATCCTTCCAGCTGGGAGATCCACTCCAGCTAGTGTATAGTTGGTATATATATCAAATCATTTGGTTCTCGAGGCATTTCCAAGTGTTCCCAATCATGTCACTAACCTTTAAGAGTTAACATCATTTCCACTTTCCATCTTGCCCGTGTATGTCTGTATGCTATGCACTGGTGCAACACCAACACTACTATAAAACTTCACTTCTAGTGGACACAAGAGGGTGCTATAGAATGAGGTACCCTGGGGTACAAAAGTACCCCAGAATACTGCTTGGTGCATCAACTTTAGAAGTGTCATAAATTGAAATCCACAATTTTATACATGCCAAAATGATTCAAATGAATTGAAAAATGCTTCGAGAAATATAATATACTAGTAGAACTGTAGTTACTTTGTTACTGTTTGACCAAAGCACACAGATTTTTTTTTTTTTTTGCCCTTTTGGGGGCAAATCAAATAGGAACTATGAAATATTATGATGCTTCCTTACAACTCTGGTACACGCCTATTCTATAATTGCATCATTTTTATGCATCACCATGGGAATATATTTTCCACGAATTAATCAGTATGCTGACTCAAGCTCTTTTCTGATCAATGTGAATATCTGACAAATGAAAATAAAACACAAACATTCCTTGATTCTATCATACAGTGTCATCTTGGATTAAGACTAAAGTGTCATTACATTTTTGTCACAACCTTTCATTGAATTTCTATTTCATCAGAAGTCAGTCATTTTGACTCGTATGTGTAGTATATCCATGTTATTGTGTGCATTATTACAACAGTATATCCATGTTATTGCATTATTACAACAGTATATCCATGTTATTGTGTTCATTATTACAACAGTATATCCATGTTATTGTGTTCATTATTACAACAGTATATCCATGTTATTGTGTTCATTATTACAACAGTATATCCATGTTATTGTGTTCATTATTACAACAGTATATCCATGTTATTGTGTTCATTATTACAACAGTATATCCATGTTATTGTGTGCATTATTACAACAGTATATCCATGTTATTGTGTTCATTATTACAACAGTATATCCATGTTATTGTGTTCATTATTACAACAGTATATCCATGTTATTGTGTTCATTATTACAACAGTATATCCATGTTATTGTGTTCATTATTACAACAGTATATCCATGTTATTGTGTTCATTATTACAACAGTATATCCATGTTATTTCATTATTACAACAGTATATCCATGTTATTGTGTTCATTATTACAACAACACATGCCTTTACTCTTTTCACCACATTCAACATTTCTTTCCTTTAACCCACTGAAGACGGCTTGATTTTTCTTGAACACGCATTTCCCATAAACATCGCGACTGGATATCTTGTGCCTAGTCTTCAACATGTTAAGAATAGGCACAAGTGTATTTCAATCAGCAGTTTCAGCGTACACAAAATTAGTCTTTGCATTTTGCTGAAAGTATTTTACAAAAGTATTCACACAAATTAAAAGCTCCTTGACTTACTTTTCTTCCAGGTCAAATAACACCTTTCTGGTGTACTCAAAAGAACCAAGCTGTGGACGGAAAGAAAATAGTCAAACATACAGTAAATAAACAATTTACATGTACTTCACAAGTTCACATATCCCTTTGACAGCTTTATACTTTAGTTATACATGTATTTAAAATATGTCTATTAATTCCAGTCCATTGATTCAAATATGCCTTGATATATATTCAAATAAATGTGATTCACACTTGTCTACAAGTGGTCAATTTTGTCCCTTTTCACAATTATACACTGATGACATATGTGTATGTGATAAGTGTATCCTTACCATAATATTGGCTCACAAAAGTTTCAAAAGGTCAATAAACCCTTTTTCTTCAATTATTGCCAAATGAAAAATCTTCAGATTTTAAACTACAAATGGTGAATAGAGTGTCCAATAACTGAAACTCAGAACAAAAAAAAAAATCTGAAGTATGATTTCAATGAATGCAAAAATTGGAGGAAAAAAAACTTATATGATTGTTTCATCAGTACATATTCATTTTATCTTAAGTATTGAATAAACATAGACAGTTTCTTACTGATGTTTTCATTTTAGTACTGTTAAATATGTAAGATAAATATCCACATATATTACATTTTCATAAATCTAGTTTAAAAAACATAGCTATTTCAGGAACCAGTGATTATGGCTGCATGTGTCCTTTAGGTTGATATACATTATTTGAGAGTTCCTCCCGCTGTGAAAAGACTAGAGCAATTCGACTGCGTCACAACCGGTGGGCATGCCTCGACACTCCAGTGCAAATTTCAAGTTCTTTTTTACCCCAAACCCTGCACTTAAATTTCAGTGCTTCATGTATGTATGTACCCAATCTGATCAGCAGAGCTTTCATTGTGGTAACAAGGTGGTATGGAAATAAATTTGAACTCCAAGATCTAATGACTTCATTTTGACATCATGCATGTAGTACATACATACTTGACCTGAGTTTCACTAAAATCTGATCAGTGGTTCTCAAGTTATTGCCGTAATAAGTCAAAATTAGGCTTGTAAAATGCTCTGTGAACTTTGACCTTTTAGATGTGAAATTTAATTAGTTCATTGTTGCATAATCATAGTTCACACCTAACTTAAATTGTAGCAAAATCTAATCCAGGAATCGTACACTCACACATTTTCAAAATTCCCTGACTTTCCATGGCTTTTTAGAGCAGAAAACTGCAAAATTCCATCAGCATTTTTACATGTTTAAAGTATGTTAAAATACATCTTTGCACTACTAGCAAGCTGCCAATCACAGGTCATTTAAAAAATATCTTGAATAAATGATTTTCCCTGACTTTCCAGAAGACATTGATGAATTCCTTGACTTTCCCTGACATTTTGCTTCTGGAAAAAGTAAATTCAAATTCTTTAACCTGTATCCCGGGGGGGCATTGTCATTACAAGGTGTATGCGCATGTATGGACTTTCAAAATGGGCCCTAAACAAGTAAATCAATTCCAAAAAGATACCCTTTTGAAGTCTACCTTCTGTTAAAGTATACCCTTTTTTTTTTGGCAATATTGATACCCTATTCAGTTTTCACTGTACACACATACAGAGCCTGACAATGAAAAACAACCCTTTTTATGCATTTTTCACACACACATGGTGAATACCTTGTAATGACAGTGCCCCCCCCCCCCCCAGGACCTGTACAAATCTTGCTGATCAGTGGTACTTTGGTTATCACAATAAAAAGGAAACTAGGGGACATATGGACTGCTGGATGGAGAAGCCAAAAACACATGCACAAAAATTGCAAGAAGTATACTACACATCATTAGCAGAAATTCCACCAACCTTTTCTAACAATTCTACGCAGTACTTCTTGATGTCGTTGTCCGTCGTTCTCTGGCGTAGGATGCTCATGACCTGCGTGTTGCCGGGCTGGCTGCGGATGCCGTGAATGATGGGAAATGAGAACTTGCCCTCCGTCAGGTCCTCACAGAAGCTCTTGTTCTCCGTGTACTGCTTGGAACACAGGTTGGCATAGTCATCCCGGATTTGGAAGTAGAGACCGAGAATATCGCTGAGTGGCTTGAAATCACTGCTCAGAGAAACAAGAATAAGAAATGTTGAATAATAATAATAATCATCATCAAAATCATAATAATATTTCCAAAGCACTGGAATCTATCTGAAAACATGCTCATGGTATTTATACACACATAAACTTGCAAAGAAAATGCAACACGTTGAAAAGCGATTTAAGTTTAAATCAGAGCAGTTTTCATCAGGTAACTTTTAAAATAGATTTAAATTATGGCATAAAGGTAGTAATTTTTGTAGAATATGCCTTTTAACATTCACTGTATGGATTATTAGTGAGAAAACTGAATAATTGCTTCTATCTAGAACAATTTGTATTCACATACAAATACATTATTTTTTCAAATAAATCATGTTCTTTTTTATGCATGTTTTTGATTCAATTAATAGCTAATATTAATCACAACATCAGCATTTTTATACAATTCAATCATACTAAAACACTAAATACACAGATATATATTTCTAACATTTACGGTGCACATGAAGATGTGCTTTACACATTTAGTTTACATCATTTGCAACAATTTTTTAAATATATGTATCTGTATGTCAGTGTTTGTGAGTGTTTGTGTGTGTTTGTAAATTCCATCAATCCTGAACATTAATCAGGATTTTTGCATGCAAGTATGGACATTTGCCAACCATGGACAGTCCACGGTTCCCTACCACGTTAATCGATTGGAAACCACCTAACAGAGAATGTACAGGGGATATTGTTTTGAGAACATGTGTTGGGGTAGGGGTATGTCCACGGTTAGGTTGTAGTAAATCACACACATGTACATGTTGTCATTGGTTTCTATATAAAATGTCTTCGATTGCGGAGAGTGTGTATATGGTTGGGATGATTCCATGTTTGTTTGGAATGTAGTTAACACACACTATACACTTTTTATCCATGGTTTCCATATAAAATTTTGTTGTGCATGTCCTCGCTATACAGTAAAAAATGTGATTATGAAACCCAAATGGGAAGTATCCATGGATGTTGGTCTTTACAAGTACATGTATGTGTGTGTGTGTGTGTGTGTGTGTGTGTGTGTGTGTGTGTGTGTGTGTGTGTGTGTGCGTGTAGTGTATGTGCATGTGTGTGGGTAGTGTATGTGCATGTGGTGTGTGTGTGTGTGTGTGTGTATGTATGTATGTATGTGTGTGTGTATGTGTGTGAGTGTGTGTGTGTGCGTGTGTGTATGTATGTGTGTGTGTATGTATGTATGTGTATGTTGTGTGTGCGTGTGTTGTGCGTGTGTTCTGTGTGTGTGTGTGTGTGTGTGTGTGTGTGTGTGTGTTTATGTGGTTTATTCCAGCATCAGAAGGACTTAGAAATATTGACCAAATCTCACCTCTTATTGGCACTAAACAGCTGCATCAACCTCACAGCCAATCCAAATAATCCTCCAGTTTCTAAGGAAAGAACAAATATTGATTAAAATTATTTTACATTCTTAACCAAGTAAAAAGGATAATAAGGACACACAAACTATTTCTCTCTTATGCCACTATGCATAACCACCCACCCCCTTTCTGGCCAATAATTAAAATTAACAATTTAACCTGTTGCCTTCGAGACTGTTTAATTTCCATGGAGACACATCCGTTTCCCGTAGCAAACACTGGTTAAAACAAGAATGTTTAACAAAAAGTGAAATGTGTGATAGGAGTAGTATACAATGACAATATAAGCACCCACATACAATGTATTCTACATATCACTTGACAATAAGACCACTGGAAATTGTGCTACACTAATTCCTCAGTGTCCACTCAGATCAATATTTTCTGGTTAGGGTAGGTGGAATTGAGTCAACATTACCAAAATGAAGACTTCAATTAAAAGGAATGAAAAATAAATATCTCTTCATTTTATTTTCATTTATTACATATTTTATTATTTTTTGCCACTTATAGGGCAGGGACTTAAAGCCACTGGCTAACATTTACCACAGTTTAAAAAATGTGAGATACATAATCCTCCATGCTCCAAATGTCTTTGATAACGTCTAAAAATGAAGCCCTGAAAAATGTGTATTTCAAAATGATGATTTAGTGCTTTAAAAAAGTGAAAATGAACAAGCATTCAAATTGACCGGATTCACCTGCCCATTTCTTCCCATAGACTTACTGTTTGCAGATCTAGGCTATTTTGTCATCCACTGGAGTAGAAATTGCTTATTCATACATACCTTGCCATTGGCAGCATAACGTTTCAAACTTTTGTATTCTAGGATGTTTATTTATCCACTTGAACACTACTATGTAGCTTAGATATCAAAGTTTGCCAATTTTTAAAATTGAAGCTCCACAATGTTAGCCTATCACTTTAAAGGACAACAACTAAGATGCAAATCAAGTTACAGAAGGAGCAATGGAGAGGATTATGGTAGATTTTACATCAGGGCTCCACACTAATCCTTTTGACTGGTTGCCTGATCGGGCAAGCAAACTTTTTGTTTTCATTCATTTAGTTGTCCAAGTGAACAAAATGCTTGTTAATTGTTTTATTTTAAAGATAGTACATGTACATTGTTGAATGTGTTTTTACAGATTCTTCTCAATTGAAATTTACACAAAATTTGAAACTGAAGTGGAAAACACAATTCTTTAATACTTTCTTGATTGTAGAGTTGAAAATTGTTACTTGTCCCAATTTGTTACTTGCCCATTGGGGAAAGTAAACTGATTTGTCATTATTTTTCACTTGCCCAAAAGCAAAATACTTGCCCTGGGCAAAATGGCAAGTGCTAGTGTCGAGCCCTGGTTACATGAAAGGATAGAGTCAGAAATGAAAACATAAGAAAGAAAACAGATATCAGGGACACCATTTACGAAATCAAAACTAAGAAAACAAAATGGGCAGGCCATCTAGAAAATGTCATGATAAAAGATGGACACATGAAATACCGGTAACAGACTGGTTTCCAAGACGCATGTAGGATATACTGTTTAATATTTGGGAGAAAATCTCGTACTCAAAACTTACTCTTAATGACCATGTCTTTGTACTCTTCCTCTGAAGGACATGTATATGCATCTCTCCAATATATATCCATCCCCTGGCCTTGGTGTAGCAGCAAGAGTTGTTCTGGATAAGACGAAATTTAAAAATAACTTCAATGAATATCAACGAGTGTCTTGGTATTGAAGTTTAATCTGCAAGGAAAGCTTCACATGGCAATTGCATTGTGAATATGGGGTGGAAGAAGATAAGAGATCACCAGGTGCGCCGGAACACTTTTAGTTTTGAGGGGGCAAAATCTCAACGGGGGCACATTTATGTGACAGTGTAAGATCCTCGGCGAGGGAGCGAAGCGACCGAGCGGGGGAGCGTGTGGAAGGGGGGATACCCCGGCCCCTCCCACGGTAGGGACTTTTTGTAAAATATAGTATTAAAGTCGCGTTTATAACGCATTTAAAAACAAATTTCTAGGGAATTAAACACAGTAAAAATTCACTGCGAAGGAATGCATATATGCTTCAGAATGTATATATTTTCACGTCTGATCAATTAAATTTTGTATTACGCTATTATTGACTCAAAATAACAAAGTCACATTGTCGTGCAATATCCTTTCAGAAACATTTATTTATACACATAGGCATATGGGACCTCTTCATTTTGGGGGGCAATTTTTTGGCCCGAATATTCATTTTAGGATTTGTACTGCTAGGGGGTGAAAGGGGATCCCCTGCAGGTCGTATGTAGAATGTGTTGATAAGGTGGCTGTGAGTGCCCCCTGTTTTGCCTTTAAAATATGCATGAAAAGGTTATTCATACTGCAGGAAAATAAGGATTGATATTGATATTGAATAGTCACATAAAAACGTAATTGGGGAGAGTCTGGGAGGGGGTTTCCCCCTCCCAGGGTGAGAAAATTTTGCATTTTCACTTTCAAACAAATAAAGTTTTTGCCCCTTTTAGTGACAAATGAATCTGTATTTCATTGACTTGCAATTTGTTATTTTTGCTAATAAGAAGAATTAGAATTAGTGGTTAGTGGAAATACCAGTAAACACACATATTGTTCAATTTTCCAAACTTTTAGAATGCAATTATTGCGCGCAGAGCGCGCCGAAAATTTTGACATTTTTTGGAAATTAGCTTCTTCCAAACAACAACAAAAAAGATAGCAGTTAGCCATTAAAAAATCATTTGAATATTAAAATTTAGGGTTTTTTCACGAACTTGCCCATTATTTTTACTGACTTTTAGGCCTAAACCTATGTTTGTACATATTTATATGCGTGAATGACGCGAGCGAGAGCTGATGAATTTTCATTTCTCATGAACGTACGTATATTTGTGAGCCACTTCCATTTTGCCATTCGGTTTTAGTCTGAAATGTATTTATTAAAAGCTTAAACGTGACCGCATTGTTCGAGCAATGATAAATATTCTTATATTGCTAGAAAGCTTAGAAGGAAAGGCAAAATGAAAGGGTTTACTAAAGGTATGTTTCACGGGGCACACTCGTCGAAGGACGCGAGGCTATCATCTATACACTTAATTTACTTATAAGTGTTAGTGCCCTGTAA
>JZLH01S0089930.1:1980-29721 GCA_001188425.1 Eucidaris tribuloides | reverse complement strand
CAAATCATGACAGTCAACCTCTTCAAAGAGAAGGAACAGCGATGATGATGAATAAAAGCCTGGATATTGGTAATTTTTTCCGTCATCTGCTATGAATTCTTCTCACTGCCAATCACCGACAGTTGTTCATTTGGAGAATAAGTCAAACTTGCAATCTCCTAGTCAAGAGGCAAACACTCTACCTACTAAGCCAACTCACTGATATAGTCCAATAATTATAAGAGACTCAAAAGGCTGCCACTCATAGGTGAAAGCCCCTACTGTAGGGGAATTTAGCCAACTGTTGGTAGTAGGGGATACCTACAGGAAAAATGACTTTCTCTAGGGGGAAGTAGGGGTTTTTGATGATTTGTAGGGGGTTTTGACAATTTTCTGAAATATTCTCAAATCCCCATGAAGGATTTCATTGAATTCCCATATGTATGGAGTCATGGAGATATTGTTTGGCAAGTCCATTGTCCATCCCTGGCAAAGAAACCTTGTAGTGGGAACCTTCGCAGGGGAAAAGTGGATTTTTGTAGGGGAAAACACAGAAAAATTTGGGCTCTTGGGGTGTAGGGGAAAAGTAGTCGCCATAGGGGAAAATACGGAAGTGGCAGCCCTGAAGAGACTAGGAGTGCTTTGGTCAATATTTGTTTATCACACTTGGAGGCGCCCCATCCTCCATCCTATGGCATTAGTACTACAATCAAATCAGTCTATTAGCAGTGGGATGGGGGGAAAGCCTTTTGAAGCAATCACACCTGTAGACCAAGATAAACTGGAGAACTGGTTGAAGTGGAAAATCTTTCATCAGAGTTCCCCATTTCTTTGGTTTCCATGTGAAAGCATATCACATTTGCATTACAATACATGGGAACAGTCCACATCAAATGCTACAAATACAGTAGTTGTAGGATTGGCAGCTAAACAGGTGATTTTCCATCACCATCCCCTTGCATTGCAATATTAACTATTAAAGGCAGTGGATCTCATTTGCAAACATTCCCGCAGACCAGGAAAAGATAACCCATGCCCTTAGGCTATTGATGAAGGGCATGTCTGTGAAATCTGGAGGTCAGTACTTGCCTAGAATTTAAAATATGCGAAAGAAAAACAATAGCCGTTTAGTGTACGTTCTATGGTAGGAATTTTTTCCTCGCGAGAAAAAATTCAAATCCGAGTCTAACGGTCACTACAATTCCACTAAAACTGAGTTTCTACCTCCTATATTTTGCTAAAGGTTCCCAGATGGCAGTTTCTTCTAAATGCCATTGTATTTACACAATGTTAATTTTTAGGCATGCAAAAGAGATCCACTGCCTTTAACATTTTGTCCCACTGCCCCACCTATTGATGCCTGTGTTAGTACTTTTCCAGCATGATGAATTGTGTAGAAGTTTTGCCAAAAAAAAAACCCGAAGTTTTTTGTTTTCTTTTTCTTTTAGTTTTCAATTGGAGAGTATAGAATAAGAAGTGCGGAAGTCATATAATATTACTTTTGAGAAACAAGTCTCAAAGTTTTCAAATTTGTCTACAGATCACAATTGTTTGAGTTGTACATCCAAACTTAGTGAAGTTAATTGACACAATAAAAGATGAATATAGGACAAAACAAGCATTGTCACACTTGTCAATTTCCAATCATCAATAATCAATATTGTGGACTTAAGTACTTCTTCTTCTAAAAACAAGGGTCTGAGGAAAACAAATGCATTTCTCGAATAAATGAATGTCAAAAACATGGTTCCCAAGTTACGTACATGTAACATTTTGTACTTGCATACTGTCACCCCAAAAATCGCTCAAAAACGTGATTTTGTGTACATTTCCAATACAAATTGTGTTTTCAGCCAAAATTCACAAATGTATGATAATTTTTACTTTTATTGGTCGAAATTAATTAATTTTGTGCTGTTTATGACCGCAAAAGTGTCCCCGACAAATTTCATCAAAAAAAAAACAATAGAAAACAAAAGGTTGAAACTAGAGAAATTCGACTCCGCGCAGTCGATGGGTATGCCTCCGCCCAGTGCGCCCACTATGTAGCAGCTAACAACCTAATCATATCAACAGTTAGCACTCCTAACTGAAGTTATAGGTTTGGCACAAAGTTCATTGACCTTTGACCCTTGACCCTGACCTTTGACTCCTTTGACTGTACCAAAATATTTGTCTTTTGATTTTGAACCTAACCGCCAAATTACATTAACAGTAAGCACTCCTTATTGAACTCTCACGCAGAAAATGACATTTTGGGACAAAATTTCATTGACCTTTGACCATTGACCTTGACCTTTGACCCTTACTCCACCAAAATATTATTTTGGATTGAACCTAACCAACAAATAAGTTTAACAGGAGCACTCCTAAAGAAGTTAGCAGAAAATGGCATTTGACAAAGCATTGACCTTTGACCCTTGACCTGACCTTGGGACCCCGGATCAACAAAATATTGTCCTTTGTTCATCACCTAACGCACCAAATACATAACAGTGAGTGCACTCCTAACTGAATTATAGGCAAAAAGCATTTTAGGACTAAAGTTCATTGACTGACCCTGACTGTTGACCTGACCCCCTGTGACCTATCCGAAAATATTGCTTCTTGTTTCTTGACCTAACACCAAATAAATTAACATGAGCACTCCTTAAACGAAGTTATAGCATAAAATGGCATTTTTAGGTATAAAGTTCATTGACTCTCTGACCTCTGAACGGATTTGCCGCCAATCAATCAATTCAATCCTGCTATGGTCCATCTTGGTCCAAGTACATAAACTCCCGTCAGCAGCGGTACGTAAGAATCTTGTCAACAAAGAAAGTGTGGACCACGGACACATTAGATTTATCGCGCACGGACGCACGGACGCACGGACGACGGAACGACAACCGAAAACATAAGCCTCCGGCTCATACAGGGCGGAGGCAACAAAAACATAGAAACAAAGAAATTTGAAAAAACAATAAAATATTTGGCAATCCCGTGAGTATACGTAACACTTTAGACAACTTTACTCAACATTTGTTTTACATGAATACTTTCAAATATTTCTGTATGGTACTGTCAATTCCTAGACTGGCACCTTACTTCACACATCAAGCAAAATAAATGAGACATGTTCAGTGGTAAATAATAAAACTTTAATTATGGTAGTTACGTTACGAAAGAGACATGGAAAAAAAGACAATCTTTGTCCTCTAAATTTTCCCAACCTTTTCAACTGAAACAAACTGGGTAGTTCATGGCTATTTTCTGGCATCTTGATAATCATTGATATATAACTTAATGATAAAAAATCTTTTCATTTGTTTAACTACAATCACGCATACAACATCAAAAACAGGTTAGTTAGTTACGGTAGTTACGTTACATTTGTCATCCACACAAATTTGCGTTATTCATGTTTTCAGATTTAGTATGCACATTGGGGGCTTATACTTTCAAAACAATGAGCAAGAGTGCTATTGCCTTGGAAAAAACTGCAGAATAAATGGAGTTGTCATAAAACGAGATTAGTCACACTATCCCACATGTGTATTTTCATGTATGGTCTGATGTCCTCCTAGAGTGTGCTGTTGAAGACGTAAAATTGAGAGTAGAAATGATGTCGCCGCCATTGTTTCTTCAATGATCATACATCAAAACCAATAAGTAATACACGATTCGAGATAGACCAATTTATATAATTTGTGATTTGTCCAATAATTCACGGAATTGCCATAGGAAATCAATTTTGATTCCGGATTTTTTCAGTAAACTTGTTGAGAATGCTAAAAAGAGTGTCCAGACACAAAAATTAGCTGTGTTGGAGCTTTAATTAGTGATTTACAGCTTAATTATGATTTTACACATAAATTAGCATAACTAATTGATATGAAATTAATTCCTGGTAATTAACTATACAGTCTTGTAGATTACGTGATGGGTAACGTGCGTGCCGATTTTCGGCGCGATCGATGGCCGAGATCTCAGGGGGGGCCGAATCCGCACCCCCCCCCCCCCCCCACGATATAGCATAGCCAAAAAAGCCCAACCTGATTAGGGTTAAATAGCCTAGGTGTACACACAGTAAGCCTATGGGAAAAAGGTGAATCCGATCAACTTACGATTTTCACTTTTTTAAAGCACTAAATAATCATTTTGAAATACAATTTTTTTCAGGGCGTCATTTTTAGACCTTATCAAAGACAATGGTAGCATGGGGAATCATGTAGCTCAGACATTTTTAACTGCAGTAAATGTTAGCCAATACCTTTAACAATTTTTCAGTTGAATACATGTACTGAATTTTAGCCATCAAGTAAACTTATGATTAATGGCCAAAAAATATAGTTTTGCATTAAATTTGCATAATTTACCCTCATTATGAACATAAATTTGTCAATAAACCCACTTTTCAAATATAGGTTTTATACCTCTGAAACTATTACGCCTATACACATATGTTTTAGTAAACATATATTAGGAGATTAACTTTTAGGAACAGTCATTTCAGGTAACATCATCTGCATGATAGATTTTGAGGGTGTAGCAAAGATCAAAGATTAATTCTTCCTCGACATTTTCTAAAAAAAATAATGGGATAATTGGATTTATTGACAATTATCTTTCCAACAATACAATCCTTATAATGACAGGATAGGTATTTTAATGAGATACATAGGTTAAAATTTAGGTGATTTAGGTACACCCACTTCTGCCAATATATATATTTTGGGGCCAAATCTCCACATGCAAATGATCACAGGACTGCTTGGGCTAAAATTTTAGATGTAGTGTAGTTGGATCCAACAAAAAGTGTACAAAATTTCATCAAAATCCGAGTTGGTTGGGTTGAAGGTACTGGACGATTTGACTTGGATTTATTTGGTTAAATACTTAAATTGAACATAATGTGTACGTAGAAATATGCCAGCCACCACATACCTGTATGTTGAACTTAAAGGTAAATGACAGTAGTCCTCAACTTGGGGTAAAACTATTCTAGAGTCAAGTAAACTATGCAAGGATTCTACTGTGAAAATTTTGTAGTCAAACATTGACTCGTTTTAAAAGTGCTACTATCAAAATGCATTGCGACAGACAAATTTGTTATGTAGATTCCTAAGGGATTAATTTCTCTTGAGGCTCAAGAGAAATTCAGTCCTAGTATGTTCATGCTTGATTCTCCTTAAGTACTGTAAAACCAGACATTTTGCGAATTTTGCGAGGAGTCAAGATTCGCAAAAATAAAATGCACGTGAAAGCTTGTGTATACACAACTTTTTTTAATGCCAGTACAAGACCGTGTATTAGTCATATGACTCACGAGATAGCGCGCGGTCACTATCAACGGGCGCAATGCACTTCTACATTTGATAAAATGGAATTTCAGAGGCATTGAAACAAATATTTTCTATAAATTGTTGTGATAATTAATTAATAAAACACACAATTCCTTCTCCCTACCAAATTTTGCTTTTTTCATGGTCGATGATTCCTGAAAGTTTCATGCATGCAAAATGGCCGTCGGCTCGTATTCGCCAAAGTTTCATGTCGCGAAAGTATAGTGTTTTACAGTAACCAAATTCAAGACAAATCCTTCCAGCCAGGAGATACACTCCAGCTGGTATTCAACCAGTTTGGTTCTAGAGTTATCTTTTTATTTCTCCAAGTCATGTCACTGGACATTAAGTATGAGCTCGGTTTCATTCTTCTTAACCCACTGGAGATGATTTGCTTTTGCTAAATCACGCATTTTCCATAGACCCCAACACAAGTTAACTCATACTCAGTCTCCAATGGGTTACAGTCAACATACCCTTGAAAGTTTTGTGCGCACTTGTTTACCCGGAACTTGGAGAATGTAGTTATAAGGTTCCATTAGAATCTGAAACAAGAGAAGAAGTAATGAAAAAATACAGTTCATACTCTTAAACTCACACAATTTTTTTTTTAAAGCCACTAGTTTTGCCCAATCTTGAATTCTTAATAAAATTTTGCTTGAAAAGAAAACAAAGATTAGCATCACCAATTAATCCAATCTGGCACAAAAAAAATAGCCTGTATCTTGTGGTCATGCTGATAATCTACCCATCACCTCCCCTGACCCACAAACACATCTTCATCTCTGCAAATTGTGTACACCAGGAGCACAAACATCAACCCTACCCTATGACCCGATAACAAGAATTTGACCTACAGTTATCTCAACACTGAATCAGGCCTCTGACCAGTGACCTTTGACATTTTACCCTCATGCAGAATCTGAAGTGAAATATGATGTAATGTAACTCACCATTTCCTGCTTAGATTGTCTGTCGAGTGTTGAAGGACTTGATGGTCTTTCATTTTGGGAACAGATCGACTCTGCCATGATTGGTACGTTTTTTTCTTCGTTACATGGACCACTATCAAGGATGTTGTGAAATTCTCAAATCAACAGCTGAAACACAAACAAGCACCTGCATTTCACCAAAATAAAAAAAGACAAACAAAAAGGAACAAAACATGAACAAAGAAATGAAATGTGGCAATAAAATCAATGGAAAATTAGCAAGTTTTGGAAATACCAGTGATACACACATGTACCAAACACATCAACAGATGAATCAATTCTTTAACTTCAAATTTTACACAAAATAGTAACACAACTTGTTTTGAAACCTAAAACTAAAAGCCAGCCTGAGGCTTGCCTGATGACAGCTCGGCTCAACAATTTGTTTTTTTGTTTTAAATCTTATCTGAGATGGGTGCACTTTTCTTGGAATATTTATCATAAACTCCGGCTCCGGTCAAGTAGGCTATTTAGTACCAGCATGGCGCACGTCTTTTGGAGACTGCTTTCTATCATCAAATTGAACACTATAAACCAAGAGTAACTAGCAGATGCAGTAATGCATTATCATATCCAGCAGACAGGTGTAAGGGGTATTATTCAACTGGTTAAGTTTGTTTGTATTCCTGATTGGTTCAATGTCTGTCACTTGACATTTTCTATTTTGAGCACCGCCCGCCGAGGACTGTAACTACTGGTCATTACAGCATCATGACACAGGCGTGCGTATCTTGGAAGTCCCAATTAACATGTGAAGAAAAAGCGCTAACGTGCGGAAACCGCAACCATGTATGCGTTCGCAGGGTGTTTTTCTTCTGAACTGTTGCGCCGCGGCCCACGTGCACTTTACGTTATTGACATTTTCTACGGAGACTACGCTCGGCGTCGCGTCACATCGATCACACGCAACTAGCAGATGCACACCAAGCGCGAAATGGGCCAAAAAGTATTAATCAGACAACAAAAATAAACTTTTCATCTTTAAACTTTCATAAAGCTTTGCGACGTTGAATAAAACAAATAATGACCCCGGGGTTGGGGGGTACTTGTCTAGTAAGGTAAACGGGAGTGTGCTGCTCTAAATTAGGCGACTTTTTCTCCAAAAAATCCTTAAACATGGGTATGGTTTGGGGGAAAAAAAATTCTTAAACATGGAGTATGATTTTGAAATTTTACTATTAGTACTAACTTTCTCGCCTATTTCGTCGCATCGCTCAAGTCAGTGCACAAAAGGGTCCAGTTTTTCGACTTCAGCGGCACACCCCCGTCGTAACCAAATCTGAGTTTGTCTTGCAAGTTGCATTGACTTGGCATTGTTGCAAAAATTTGGCAAAAGATAATTTTCCCTCGGGGCCTCGACAAAAAAAATAATCCTGTCCAAGACAACCTTGGGCTGGTAATTTGACGCAACGACATCTGGTCTTCTGCCCAGTCATTATTTGTATGAATTTGCATAAAATTGTGCACCCCCCCCCCCCTTTAAAATCGCAAATAAGACATTCCCGTGATTTTTTAATTTATTCTGCCACAAGACATCAACCCTACCGCTAACCCTAGCACACTCGCTATCTTCTTTTTACCTGCGCCCCTACGCCGCACGCCACAAGCGATTGCTAGCAGTAATGGCTTTCACAATATATTTATCCAAGATATAGACTGTCATGGTTTCACCGTTGGTGGCGCTATGTCAAAATCGGCCAAATTTATTGCTTTAATTTACTGACGGAATAAATCGCGATGCAGCGGAGGTGGACTCCTTCAAAATGACCAAATTTTTGTGAAATTCTTCCTTTAACATCGTTATTTTCCAGATTTCTGAGGTCTACTAATCACATCACATCACATCACATCTGGTACGGAAGAATAGGATTGGTCCTGTAGTATTCCGGTCTGGACTTGTAATAAGTGGAAACAGTAGTTTAACGTTGAACTATTTGTAGCACGTGCGTTGAGGAACAGAGGTTTTAAATTTTTCCCCCCTCCAGTGTTTGTCCAGTAAAACTTTAAAGTTACTAACTGATTTGGCCTCGACGACATAAGCAGGCAAACTGTTCCAATCTGATATTACTCTCTGGCTGAAAAATTTTCTTGGCAGTTCTAATCGTGAGCGTTTGGTAAAGTAACAGTTTAAATTTGTGGCCTCTTGTTGCTGAGTGTGTAGCTGGTTCGAAGAACATATCACCAGAAATTCCAAACTTTCCATTAAGTAGCTTGTAAACTGTAATCATGTCTCCTCTTCGCCTCCGGTAAAATAATGAATGCATGTTAAGTCTTTCTAGGCGCTGTTCGTATGGTAAACTCTGGAGATCCGGAATCATGCGGGTAGCTCTTCTTTGCACCCTTTCAACTTTGTCTGAATCCATTTTAAATCGCAAATGCCGTAAAATGTTCCCGTACTCCAGATGTGGTCGAACCAGTGTAATAAACAAGATGGGTAAAATATCAGTAGTCATCTGTGAAAAAGTTCTGTGTATTATACCAAGTATTTGATTTGCTTTCTGTACAGCTGCTGAAACATGTTGATGAAAATTTAGTTCTTCATCGATAACAACACCAAGATCCTTCTCCTGTTTGCATGTTTCCAGCTCGACACCATTCATAAGATAGTTGCTCCTCGGGTTGTTTTTTCCAATATGAAGAATCTTGCATTTACCAGTATTGAACTTGAGTTGCCACGTTTTACTCCATTCTTCAGCACGATTCAAGTCGGTTTGCAGAGATACATGATCAATAGTTGAGCTGGCACTAAGTGAAGGCATCTGTAAGGTTAGCCTCAAGAAACGCTGTCGCGTTCCGCGTCAGCGTCTCAACTATACACATTTGTTCTCGTGGGTTGCGACACCGGTCCGAGGTGCGATTGTGTGCGGCGCTTCTTGTTACAACGATATTATGCTATGAATTTACCACCCACAGACACTTCAATATCTATATAGTATTAGAGCATTGCTAAAACTTAGGAAAAAAAGTAGAACTCACAGATATCCGAGATTTTCTTCAGACTTCATTCTTCACGGAATTGCACGGAGATGTTTTTTGCGTGTTATGTCTATGTGGAGTCGCTCGCAGCGATGACCCGGAATGTAATCGGAAAGTTCAAGTCAAAAGATGCGATCCCATTTCAATCCGATCGAGCAATTGCGAGCGCGCGAACAGCACGCCATGAACGGACGTGCGCTCGTAGTTGCTCGATCGGATCGAAATGGGATCGCGTCTTTTGACTTGAACTTTCCGATTACCTTCCGGTAATTTGCAATTACATCACTGCGAGCGATTCCACATAGACATAACATGCAAAAAACATCTCCGTGCAATTCTGTGAAGAATGAAGTCGGAAGAAAATCTCGGATTTGGGTGAGTTCTACCTTTTTTTCTAAGTTTTAGCAATGCTCTAATACTATATAGATATTGATGTGTCTGTGGGGGGTAAGTTCATATCACAATGTCGTTGTAACAAGAAGCGCCGCAAACAATCGCACCTCGGACCGGTGTCGCAACCCACGAAAGCAAATGGGCACACCTACCGTGTATGTGGTCCTAAGCAGAGCTATATGGACCACATACGCCCTCTACTGGAAAAAACGAACAAAGTTTGCACTGTGCGAATTGAATGCAAGTGCAACTTTATAAAATTGCATTTGCAAAATTTAAATGCTGGACCCACATGTTTAGAAAAATTAAAACAGACTTCTGAAATGTTGAGTCCTTAATTTTCATAACATATAATGTTTAACAGATTATAGACTAGTCATATCAAAACAATATTTCAGTAGAGTATTGTAAAAGGCTGAATTTCAGAGCAATTTTCTGTGCCATACCTGCATAAGAAAGGCCATCCATTACTTTGTACACAAAAGTATGGAGCTATCCCACGCAAGGGCAGCACATCATCCACGCCAATGCAGAAAAAATGAGACCCCTTATTTCTCCTAACATTGCCCTTGTTTTGAATAACAAATTCAACTAGATCATCTAAGCATAGTAAGACATAAATATAATGAAAGAAATTACTTACCCCTATCCCCAAACCCGAATTTTGACGGGGTTTTTCCACGGCGTTCCCTCGTTTGGCCGTTAGTGAAGGTGTTCACAAAATTTATTAACCTCGATGTTAGCCTCCCTCATCGATGTTCATATGATACAACATATGGCGTAGCCACAATTATTTGAGGCGGCGTAGCAGGCAGAATGAAACTGCCAGACAAGGCTTTTTATCAATCGTACTGATTCTATTTTTCTTTTATCGAAATCACAGTTTTTTTATGATAAAAAATCATTTGATAGCATAATTTTGGGTAAAAATATGTAATTTACATCGAAATATAATTTTTTTACTTATCATTCAGTCTTTTATTAATTTGGAAAAATACATATTAGAAATAAAATGTTTTGACACTATTTGAATCGTGTATCCAAAATTGTGTGAGTCTTTGTTCAGACTCAAATCGTCTGGGTTTGTTTGAATGTTTCACTATTGTCCCCATTCGCATTAAGATGTGCCTTGTATTTGGTCCTACATAGATAGTTACTACCTGGGGTAAAAGACTACTTGTCTTCAGGTTGTTTGAAACACTGGCGATCGTGTGTAGAGGTACTTGTGGGAAGAAAGAAGGACCAAAATTACGCCGAAAAAGAAGAGCAAGAAAGTTGCTTCACAATTGTTAGTAAGGCGAACATAGGTGAATAATAACAGTGTAAGTAGTAATGTGGTAAAGAAATTTTAATAGAAATAAATACTTGCCCGAAATTTTACCCTACTTCCACGTATGACACAGTTTTACGTGGGTAACATATTTGTTACCCACGATATACGGGGATGAGCTATCCCCATGTGTGGCAAATGGGTACAGACAGTTGCATCCCGCTGCCTGCGGCAGCGGGATGCTTGTATTTACTGTAAGGTATCACTTGTTACTGATTTTCATTATATTTTGCAATTTATTACCATTTTAGAGGGGGGTGCACAAAGGAAGTCTTCCCAAATTGCACTATGTATTCCCTTATTACACGGGTAACTGACACAATGAAAAGGTCTATGCAAGCCAACAAACTAACACAGTTTTTAATATATGGGACTAAAGCTAAGTAGATAAATTTTATCTAAAGTTACAGCACTTACTAACTGACTTACCACATTAGATCAGTCACTCAGTTATTCAGTAACACTTCCACCTGAACCTTAAAAGAACGGTTTCTGCCATTAAGCCTAATCTTTTAGAAGGTGATTATCATTTTCTTGATATTTAACAATGCCAGTGCTGTGCTGTGCAGCTGAATCATCACAGCGTCAACTCAAGGTCACGTGCGACAAAGGCAAAGATAAAGTGCGGACGTACGTGTACGCACCAGCTGCACTGCTAAAGCGTTAGTGTGTGATGTGTTCCCTAGTTAGAGATGATGTTAATCTAAAAATACGTGATTCGGAAAAATGGAGACCGGACAAGTGAAGAGAAGTGAACAGTCGCCTGAAGCTGAGATCATGGAAAGTGTTCAAAATCTCACTTTAAATGACAAAGAAAGCTTAGCTTCTAATGGGTAAGTAAATAACACAGTCAGGACTCAAGTCTGATCTGACATGTCTGAGGGGTTGACATGTTACATGATGTATGGTTAATAATGGTTGAACTGCCTGCTTGCTAATGAATGTTGTGTGTTAGTATTGAAGCCCTTCTCAAAATGTGTAAAGTGGACCCGGGGGGGGGGGGGTTGGGGCGGGGGGGGTACTGGACTGTCATTACATATACAGGTGAATCCCGTAATAACAAAGTCCTCGGGCAGTCGCGACCGGCAGTTTTGTCTCGTATTGAAATTTCATTATGATTATAACCGAACAGTAAGATAAATGATTTTGGGACCTAAATTTTAATTCGTTGTAACAGGAATTTCGTTATAACCGTATTCGTTATAACAGGAGTGCACTGTACAACACTGCGCGTGTCAAAAAACGAGTAAAAAGGGTTGTTTTCACGGTTGGAAGATGTACTCACGTACATCGAAAAGGGTATCAAAATCGCCAAAATCAGGAAAAAAGGGTAGATATAACTGTTACACTTAACAGAACTCAGAAGGTTAATAAAAGCTAAAGGGTATCTTTTCAGACTTGAAACACTTGTGTAGGGTATCTTTTCAGACTTGAATACTTGTTTAGGGTATTCTGTGATAGACAGATAATTACTTGTTTAGGGTCCATTTTGAAAGTCCGTACACGCGCATGGTATACACCTTGTAATGACAGTGGGCCCCTCCCCCCCCCGGGTAAACTGAGGTGTACATGTAGGTGGATGTCACACACACACACACACACTGCCCTAAAGTTCAGGTTTTGCTCCAAACGTTAACTGTTTATGCAACTGGCAGAATCAGTAGGCTAGATCGATCTGTCCCCCCCCCCCCAAAAAAAAGAACATTCTTGACTTGTGTGTCACAGACTCGCAGTTTGCCATGACATGTTTGTGAGAAAAAATATGTTGATTAGACCAAAAGCTGAGCGTCACAGTCTCTCTGAACAGTGCACTCCCATAACGAACACGGTTATAACGAAATTTCTGTTACAACGAAGTAAAAGTTCATATAGATCTAGAAAGTCTACTTTTTGGTTATAACGAAATTTTGATAGCAAACTGCCAGTCCCGAGCACTTCATTGTAACGGGAGTTGCCTGTATATCTATCAGTATCATCGGTTTGCACTGAGATCGAGATGGCGTCTGGTTTCACTGACCTCCGTAGGAAGGTAGGAAAAGGCCTTTTTTGATCAATGATTCCCCCCAGAACAGATGGTTACAGTATCTCTGTCTATCATGTCTATTTGTTATGTCCTGATGTCCTTTCATAAATCACCACTCGGCTCAAATTACATAGGCAACGCGCTAACTAGTGCACAAAAAAGTGTAGGAACTCGTTTTCATGCGACGGAATCAAGATTCAAGTGACACAACAATGTCATGACAAAATTGTCTTTAAAAAAAGGAGTATTTTTTTTTTTTAAATTTTCGGAAAGTGTTATTTCTAGACAGAATATGTAACAATCTAGTAGATCTAGAGGAATCAGTGACCGTAAACCCATTTTAGACTTAGTACAAGATATCTTGGGCTGGGATCTATGGTTTGCGTGTTGTATCAAAATCAAATCGTCTCTAATGGGTTAAATTGTGTGTATGGGGCCAGAATTAGGACTCACCATCATACATGCACAATTCACAGTGGGTTCTGCTAAAAACACTGCCACTGTTATTGCTTATCCTTGGTAAATTTGCTGCTACATTAGGTTGGTCATTTTAATTCTTTCTATTCTAATCATTCAGTCAGAGTCAGAGTTTATTCCAAAAGCTTCACTCAACCACTACGAGGCTGGTACTGTAGTGTAGCTTGATTCTGTGTCTTATTTTCATGTAAGGCCAAAAGATTATTTCTGAACGCTGGTCATAATTTTGACTAACTTTATTGAATAAATGAAAATTATATCTTCATTTCAGGCTGGGCAGTAGGTTCAAAGCAGTTTTATTTCTTGCGCACAGCTGGTGTCATTGTTGAACACTTTGCTGAGATTTATTTGTCTCCATTGCACGCCATTGAGGAGGAGAATCAATGGAACTAATTTATCTTGTGGAATATTCAACGACACAGGATGAACTTTCCAGACTAGATTTTTCAGAATCAAACAATATGGAAAACCTACTCTTCTAATGGGAAAAGTAAATAACAAAAATTGTTCTCTACTTTAGTAGTTGTCTGTGGGGATAATCCCTTACTGTCTACTTGTATGGAGTCCCATGTGTGTACAATGTACACTGTAAACTTCGCTTTTTCAAAACTTGATGAATGCCTGGGGGAGGGGGACAGGTATTCCTGTAGGTGCAAGTGGATATATGTTCATACAAGAAAAACTGTTTATGGACAGTGTAGTTAAAGTACCTTTCCTTTCAACAAATCACAAGTGTGTGTTTTAATTTTTACATGGACAAAAAAAAAATAAAAGTAGTGGATGTATATCAAGTCATAGCATAGTTACAAGTCAATATTACAAGTCGTAAATGTCAGGTAGTACTAGTAACCGTTTAGTTGGCCATAAGTCATTCTTAGTTATTCATCACAGGAGCAGCACCACAGCTGGGGGTAGGGCTGCTCCCCTATTGTTATCAAAGTAATGACAAAATTTTTTTGTTTACTGTTTTTCAAAAATTTCGCCCCCCCCACCCACCCCCTGGTCTCGCCGTTTGACCAAGAAAACATGTTTTAGTCATCATTGGCAACCCACCCCACCCCCCAGTGTTTTCGTTTTCGCTTCCTATTTGGCTGTTTAAAAAAAAAGTAGCCGGCAAAATGTTTAATTTTACCCTGGCATCGCCCCTTATTCATTAACCTCTTTTATCCAGCCATGGTCTCCTTGTTAATTTTCTTCTTTTTTTATTCACTGCAGGGCTCGACAAACGTGGGTGCCCAAGTGCCCGCGGGCACCTGAAAATTGTGGGCCGTCACTCAGAAAAAAACAGAGCCTGCCCATTTGGGCAGTGCCTTTTTTGGCAGTGATTGACAAAAAACAACTTGCAGTTAGATCTGGCTCTTGGATTTTGTTGTTGGGCACTGGAATCTAAAATTCATGTGCCCACTGGGCAGTCAAAAAAAGTTTTTGTCGAGGCCTGCACTTCCACCTAAGAATTATTAAGTGTTAAAATTTCTGTTTATTTCAATTCATTTTTGTTTTATATAAACCAGATATGTACATGTAGCACATGACAGTTTTTTTTTTTATATTTACCAGGAAGGGTCTTCTTTATTCAATTAACATAAAACAACGTTAAACAATGTATATGAAAATTTCAAACACACTAGCATTATTGCGATATCAACACATCCATGAAATTATCAAATTTACTTAATTCTGTGAATACCTTTTGTTTTTTCTTGTGTTTTTCAATTTCATATCTAGATCTAATTAATATGTTAAAACAACAAACGAAATCTCTTCTAGATAATTTTGTTTCTCTTTCTTTTTTACTGAAATGAGCTTTATAAATTGAAAACAATGCATAGTTTAAAACCAAATCAATCAAATTTGTATTGTCTGAACTATTATATTTATAAATGATGAATTGAGATTTTATTCTAAAAGTTGCAGATTTGAGATATATTTTTATTAAATTTTCAACATATAACCAAAATAATTGTACTTGTTTACAATCAAAGAAAACATGATAAATACTCCCTTTTTATGACATCTGTGCAATTACGTGTATCCTAATTTTCCATTTGTTTAAATTAACCAGGGTTGGTAGTAAATTCATACATGAATCTGAATTAAAGTTTATTAAAAGCTGTCTTGTACTCATGCTGAGTTTAATAACCAAATTCTTTCCATGCAATTTTGTTATTTTCGCAAATCTTTATGACCCCAAATGTTTTCTGCTCTCTGGATGTTTCTCGCTTTTTTTTATCAATTCTGAAAATAAATAAGCTTATTTTGAAGAGTTAGTAGCTGTAACGGTTCTTTGAAAATTCGTGTTGTAGACTCAAGCCAGATTTTTTCTTTAAAATAATGAAAACAGCCTGTGATACAGTTATTCAATTTTTAAATGTTTTTATCAATTTCGTGGTCAAGAAGCCGATGCATCTCGCATATTCAGAGAAAACCAGTTTCCGTCTGAAAATGTACCCAACTTATTTTTTATTTCAATTTACGTGAGAGGCCAAACATTCCTCGTTTACTAGATCTCCGGACAAATATATATTTGATCTTATCCAGTTTTCTAAAACTAGTAACATCTTTCCTTTTGTAGCGTATATTTTACATTAACCATAACATTTCTTTACAGATGTCTTGACTATGTTCCAGATTTCGATTAACATTCGGATTTTGAATTTGACATGACAGTTATTAGTGATGTTACAACTATATTGTAACATTGAGTAATAACTTTTAACTTTGTACTATAGAAATATGGAGGCATATTGCATATAGGCCTACTGCATAAATCACATGTCCTGACAATTAATTAACCAGATTCGTTTTAGTCTTAATGTGCGTATTAGCTGCGGCTGTATTGTAGTGAAAAGGAGTATGATAATTCGAAAATATAACTGGTTCTGATTTGCATTGTTCATTATTTTTACTTCAGATTGAATATCCTTGATTTGCCCTGGGAAGATGTACTTGTGACTCGAGTGTTGCCCCTCCTCGAGATAAGAGACTTATTCCGGTTGCGCCAAGTCTGTACTGGTTTTCGAGATGTCGTTGCTATGCATTTCAAAGAAAGACGTCACTTGGACCTATCAGAAATCGGTCATGTTTTGAATGCCGAAGCATTTATGGTCATATCGTCTGCATCCAGCTGCCTCCAAACACTGAACTTATCAAACTGCAAACAGTGGATCACCGACGTTATACTAATCCCCGTTATTGAACGGAATAGAAACTTGCGCGATATAGACCTCTCCGGAGACAGCAACCTGTCGACGGAGGTCGTGCGCACGATCTCAGTTCGTTGCCCGGAGCTACGGAGCCTCTCGCTGGCGGAATGTCAGAGAGTGACGTCCACGACTATGGAGAGTGTCGCCATGAAGTGCATGAACGTGGAACATTTGGATCTGACGGGATGCTGGGAAATGGACGATGACACGATTAATCTTTTCGTGCAGCTGCATCCTCAACTCAAGTGGTTGTCTGTGGCCAGAGCTTACGGGATCACCAAGATGGTGGTTGACGTCATCTGCCAGTTCTGTCCCGATATCGAGTACCTGGACGTGCAGGGATGCTGGAGAATTATGGATCCAGCTATCTGGTAATTATCAAACATTTTTAATTAAATGTACACCTTGCATTATTACCTCTCTTATAAAAAGGCAACTGTACATAAAATGATTCTCCCTATCACATATGAGGTAGCCCAGACTGATCGAGTGCACCATACTGATTTCGCCCAGTTTACACTCAATTTTCTGACTTTTTCACTCCCAGTATTTTATCTGTGCATGTAAAAAGATGCAATATTTCAAAAGCTGTCATGTTTTATTCATGTTTGCTGGGATGGAACCTCTCTCATAAGTTGGGCAGAGCCAACAACAATATACAGAAAGAAAATAAGTAAAAGTAGAAACAATCACAGATTAGCTCTATTAAATCAGTGATGCTTCTTTCAGCTAATTCACGTCCAAGATGTTGATAGCTGTGGCTAATATCGGTGATTATTATCTAAATGGGGGGTTTCAAGCGCGGCGATATTATCGCATATCCCGTGCGCAAAGGAATGCGCGTATACACGTTGTGGCTAGACAAGCAGGTGTATCGAAAAATATTGTACGCTGAGGAAAAATATTGGATACATCTGGGTAATTTATTGTTTACCTGTGCGAATTGATTCAGTATTTCACACAAACTGTATTATAAAATGAAGCATCTTTTTTTACTGTTGAACTGTTGCCCTCAGTAAAAAACTGATGATTTGTAGAGGATTCTGTTAAATTTCAATTTTGAAAATTTTCTAATGGATTTGGATAATAATGATACTATTGGATGGCTTATTTTTGGTGGACACAGAAAATATTGTACATGTACTCCTTATGAAAATATCGGACTCATCTGCGACTTGTCCGATATTTGTCACAAGTCGTACAATAATTTCTTGTGTCCACCTCAAAGCCATCCGATATTATATAAATATCAGGTACTTGCGATAGGGAGATTTGTGTACACTGAAGGTAGTTGAGATATGAATGCACTCAATGCAGTTAACAAAATGATGCAAAGGATACAGGTATACATGTACATGTATGTAGGTGAATAGTGATGAATAGGTAAAGAAATAATTTTGCTACATTTTTGGTGAGAACAGCTTAAAATTCAAGTAATAATTTTTTTATGGGCAATTATTCTGTTGTGTTTTGTCATGCAACATCTGACATAAATGTTTCAGTTCTGGGAGTTGACACGTAGCTTTTTGTTTTGCTTCCTTTACACAGCAAACTGGGTTCAGTGTGCAAAAATTTGAAGACGCTGAAAGTCAAGGATTGTCGGTATATTACCGAGAGAAGCCTCGCAGGACTACGATGTAGTGGAGTCAAAATTGACATTCCACTTCCGGAAGAGAGCGATCTAGCCAAACTTGAGAGGCATCTAAGAGCGAGGGAGTTTGCCCGGGCCAGGAGCATCCCTCCCAATTTTGTGTTATGATAGCCACGAGGACTGTCAGAAACTGAAGATTATTGAAGATTAAGTCAACTGACTGCCTTTAGTGTAAAGTTTCAGTTGAGATACATCAGGCAAAATGAATATATCACTGACTAGGTACAAATGGAATTCTTGAGGAGTGATAAAAGTCAAGATCATAGTCGAAATATTTGGAAATACCAAAACTTTAAAATATTGCATATTATTGTATTCATGAAAGTATACAGTATAACTGGGAATATTTATTAAATTATGTCAGGGTCAAATTAAAGTGGAATTCCTATCTGATAGCACATTATTTTATTAAACAAAAAGTTCAAAAATCAGACTAACAGATCAGTGAAAGTTAACAAAGATCAGGCAAATAGGATATGAATGTTTAAAAATCTTTGAGACTATTTCAGAATTGGCAACAGTGACACTGAAGCATGAGCAGCCCTCTATTTTAGTTTGTACCAAAGCTATCACTAAATTACCATTTACTGGAATGTTCATGCTTAAACACACGTACTTCACAAAAAAGGGTGTCTGATAGTCTGATAGTCTGAACATAATGGAGAACCAAAATGGGAAATCAGTTTCTTCAGAGAAAATGATATTCTATATTAACATTTTGTGTACAAAACAAATACTGTAGAGTGTTGCACATGCATGACATTAGTGTTCCCAGTTCGTAATGATCATTGTTAAAATAATCATATTATTTATTTGTTTATTTATGAAGCAAGTGGAGTCTTAACAGTGCACCAAGTACAGTTAGAGAAATTATTTGCATTTGAGGCTTTTGAGTAAATATGTGATTATTGCATTTGAAGAGAGCAATGGTTTTATTTCAGTCAGTCTTAGTCTGGGATCATGTTAATCATCATCATCATCATCATCATCATTTTAATCATCATCATCATCATCATCATCACCATCATCATCATCATCATCATCATCATCGTCTTCATTGTTGTTGCCAATGTTGTTATCGTCATTGAAATTCCATTTGACATGTCAGTATAAAACATTGGCTAATTGTAGTGTGAGGTTACTTTTCTGCTGACACAATGTATTGCATTTATGTACAAGAGGCTTGGATAGTCCCCAAAGATTTTCGCAGAGCAAATTTTCCGCAGAAATCACGGGAGTGGAGGAAAAAACCCAAAATCTGTCTCAAAGATGTAAAAACTAGTGAGAAAAAAGTCCTTAAACAATAAATTTGATGACCAATCTTAGTAATTATAATCGCTGTCATCATAACATACTCTAAACTAGAGCATACATGTAGCTTCCCTTACGGCAGCATGGTGCAAACATCTGTTTTGAGCCATTCTAGTTGCTTTCTCCATGGTACAAAATCTTGAACATTGAACCTTGAAGTAGTAATCCCTGAAGCAGCTTTACCAAGCTAAACTGGGATGGGATGTGCAGTGATAGCAGGTGATGGTGCAGACAATAACAGCATGGTGTACAGTAGGATTTCTAAATGCCTCCCCCACTGTTCATTTACATCTAGGTATTTGTTCATTTAAAAGAAAATAAAACAATTAAGCTTTGTCTAGGCTTTTGGTGAAATTTAGAATGGTGAAATATTGCAAGCAGAAAACTGTGGGCCCTAGTTAGTAGTTTTCCACTGTGTGGAAATATGTGTATGTATGTGCAATAGCCCATTCTATCGTTTAAAATATAAAAATTGGTTAACAGGGGGAAGAAGCAATTAACTAGATACATGTATTTGCATGTATTTTGCCTAGAGACGTGTTGATTTCAGTACAGTAAACTCTCATTATAAAAGAACACCAATATAACAAAATCCCTGTGTAACAGAGAATTTCTTTCAGTTGCATTGTTGAAATTCTTGTTTTTCATAACCTTGATATACCAAAGTAATTTTCCTGGTCCCAGGAGTTTTTTTTTTTTTTACAACAGTCTACTGTATAAACACTTTCGGACATTTGGCAAAAATAAATATATACATTTTAAAGAAATGGAAAGAATATGATTTTTACTGTGTTGATGCTTTTTATACATATTTCTGTTTTTTACTCTGAAAGATTGAACATAATTTAACCCTTACTGAGCTGAAATTAAATCATTAAGACAAGATTATTTATTTCATAAAAAACATGGATGACACATGGGTTACGTCACAACAAAATAAATCAACTCTTTCAGCCCAGGTATGAAGATAATGCAATCTTAGATCACTATTTAAACAGGACATAAAACAAACAAGTTCAATTCTTGAATATAATTTATTAAACTTTCTGTGTAATAGAACATCTTTTAAATATACAGTGTTATCAAAAATGAGATTCTGCACAAGCGTACATCTGTATAAATAGTACATGTATTTGTTGATTTCTTCTTTCATATGGTTCCATATATAACAGGTATTAGTTTATACAATATTTATATTCATTGGTAAACCAGAACAAATTTATTTAAATCTGTACAAAGTTTACATGTATAAAACATGTATATAATACAAATGACCAAATATTTAAAGTACATCACTTGGTTGTAAACATCTACATGCTTGATTGATACACTTCGGAACACTGTTAGTGTATATCTTTATCTGGTCTCTTATTTATTCATACCAGACACTGGGATTCACAGTGAATAAGATCAGAGTATATTCATGTATTCAAATTTGTAGATGATTTGTGAACAGATTGCACTTGTCCAAATATATTTATTACCAGTAACACCACACGCTTGTTTAGTCTTTTGACAGACATGTGATATTAAATTACAGGTGATTAGGCTACAGCAAAAGTTGCCTGGCATACACACCCATTTATAAATTTACCTAGATGTTTTTCTGCAAAGAAGTTGTATTTCTTTACCGACAGACAACATATTTTTTCTGCCATGTAAGTGTACTTTTTTATTCTCTGATCTATATTGTCATTTTATGGATGTGTCCCCATTCTAGAGTACATACATGTAAGCTTATCACTCTTTGTACTATCTTCTCTCATATAAAAAGAAAATCACCTGATTATCATTTTATGACATCATAAATACTGGCTTTTTGCTTGTGTAACAGATAACCTGTAAAGTACATACTTGATTCATAAAATGAGTCATAATGCTCAGAACTTTGTATTATATTTCTATTACATTTGTGTGTGAAAAATTGTGTGTGTATAATGGTAACTGTAAAATCCACCACACTTGATTTACTATGCACAGTGTTACACAGTCTGTATAATGTGATTCACATCAGAGTCTAGTTTTGTAAATTGTGAAAGTTAAAAGTGCAAATTGACTAATGTATCATGACAAACTAAAGATGCACATTACCAAACAATATTCAACAAATGTTAAACAAGTATGATATGTATGTCAGATGCTTCCAGATTAATACAGTTTGTGCTTTATTATTACGACATCAATTGACTTTGAGTAAAGGAGCAACATTTACTTTGTAGGTTGTCTAGCAGGACTTAATACATGTAGTTTCCTCTGATTTGAAAATATTGCCTCATTTGATATTTGCACTTAACAGACTGACAGAAGGATAAAAAAATATCACTACGTTAAATTCATGTGAAAAGAGCCAAAGGTTTGTAAGTTAAAGACAATTTACGTGTAGTGTGAAGGCCCTTCTGCTGGTCAGCCTACGAACTGTCCAAATGTAATGCATACATGTACATGTACAACTGCACTGGATTTATCATGTCTGTATTTTATGTGTCTTGATGTTGTATTTATATCATTTTCAAACTACTGGGGGAGTGGCATATTTATTCTATTTAACTTACAATGTTTATGTTTACACTATACCACCGAATTTAACATGCCACTAAATGGATATTTAAAAAATAAAAAAATATGTTTGTACATAAATTATAAAATGCTCTGTAAACTAGTTGTTTGTGACAATAATGTGAATTAAAGATTATTAAAGATGAATTACATTGCCTTTCAAAGGAAAAGTGAAAATTCAGTGTTTCATACTCAGTATTGTAAGGTTATCCTTATATGAGACTAATACAAGGTCATTGAGGAAGAGAGTATATGAGCTCCTTGATTCTACAAGTAATGTTTAAGCTAAGTTGGAGGGAGGTATCGGAAATGATTAGCACTGGGTTTTTTGTTTTGTTTTGTTTTTTTACTTCTTCTTCTTACGAGCTTGTGGTTTTCTAAATTCTGCCTGATGAAATAAAAATCATCTCAACACAATAAAAAAAGAAACATATTTGGTTTAACCCTAAAACTAACCGGGGGGGGGGGGGGGCATTATGCCCCCCCCCCCGTAGTTTTAGGGTTAAACCAAATATGTTTCTTTTTTTATTATGTTGAGATGATTTTTATGGCCCCCCCCCCCCTCGACGAATTTCACGATTACGCTGGTGTGCGAAATTTTTGACCGCGCCGTTCACTGGCTTTTTACTTTCAAGTCTCGTGCATCATTTAAGACATTTTCGAAAAAATCGGACGTACTGTTACGACGCTGCGCGACTTTTCGTACATGCATGCAACTCCAAAAATTGCTCAAAACGTGATTTTGTGTACAAAATCAATGCAAATGTGTTTTCAGCCAAAAATCATAAATGTATGATTATTTTTTACTTTCACTGGCTGAAATGGATAAGCTTATGCTGTTATGATCGCAAAAGTGTCCCGACAATGTTCATCGAAAAAATAATAAAAAACAAAAGGTCGAAAAAACAAGGAAATACATAAGAAATTCACAAAACAATGAAATACATAGGAAATTACTTCTGATTCGGCAAATTTTTTGTAGATAATTGTTAGAAATGTGTCAAAATGAATATTTTCAACCAAAAATTAGCATTCTACTAGCTATTGTAAGCGAATATATAGGCAAAAACATAATTTCATACACTTATTTGCATAATTAATTACTTAAAATATAAAAAATCTATTTTTTGAAAATTTTACTATAAGTCTTGTAGTTTACATCCGCTCTATGCGCGTGCAAATTTCACGGTGATCGCGGCGATCTGCGGCGAGAATCTGCGGGGGGGGGGGGGGGGGGGGGCCATAATGGCCAACCCCCCCCCCCCCAGTAATAAGTAGACAGAATAGCCCAGCCCGGTATTTTTTAGGGTTAAAAATTGCTTCTAGCAAGATTTCGGGACTTTGGCATTTTCAGACAAGCTCACCACTGACCGAGCTCAGATTCAGTGAGAACAATTATAATTTTGCATTCTTATATGGCCTACTTCATGAACACATGCAATGATCATCACTTCATGATGTTAGTACCTCTTGCAAGTTGAAGCTCATGAATATTAATTATAGAATCAAGGAGCCCATATTACAGTCTCAACTGTCAATGAGCAGCAAAGTTGGCTGACTGACATATTGGTCCAAAAATATGGTAGCAACACTGCAGTAGTATAGTTTCAGAGCCCAGAGGCCTGTTTCACATACATGTAGCTGTATGTAAGTAATGTATGACTTTACGAATGACTTGAAAAATGGCAAGCCAAATGTGATTCTCAAACTATGAAATCACATTTTGTGCTACCATTGTCAGGAAGGTATACTACTGCCATTTTTGGAGGGTTTTTAAAAAATTATAATTTTTCAGTTAGCTCACTTTGGCTTTCATTGGCTCAATTAGCTGGGCAGGCATTACAATAGCCTAGAAAGGTAATTAAAGGGTATATATACTGAAAATATATATGAGATTTATATCTCAGTGCTGGCACTGTGAAGCTATGATACTGAATTATGTCAGAAAAATATTGAAGTTGTTCGCTGGAGCACAAATGAATATACACTAATTTGTCTTGATTATGAGAAAATAAAACAGTGTATTTCCACAGATGAAATAAATGTCTGTGTACTAATTTGTAATTTGTGATTATATGAACTAGATACTGGAATTGACCTGTTTCAATTCACACAGCATGAAAGTTTGAAAACTGTGGCCCATGAAGAGGGATGAATTTAACCCGTTGCTTACGGGAACCAGATGGGCCCTGTACAAAGTCTATGGAGATTTATAGAATCTCGTAGTCAACGGGTTAAAAAGGGCACTTCTGTATAGAAAGGGTTTTTACTTATTACATGTACAACCTAAATTGTAAATTGTTAGATGTACACCTAGGCCGGCAACACTCGCATTGAGATTTAAAAGTGTTTACAGTCATCTCATGTTTTTAAATTTTACAATGAGAAGGTTCTGTATCAATTGAAATTCAATAAACTCTTTAGGTATAGAAAGTTAAAACTATGAAAAGGACTTTACAGATTAAACTGTACAAGAGAAATTATTGCACAAATTATATAGTCTTGTGGAAAAAATGGTGCTTAAATTATGAAAATGTTAAGAACAGGGTGTTATTGGCTAAACAAGCCAAGAAGTCAATAGTAGTAGTTTTAGAAGTACCTTAGGAATGGATTCAATGTAGTCCTCCAAAAAGACTATGCTGATTATATACAATATACATCATTGAAAAGTAACACTAACAGGTACTTACTGTAAGGTAACACAAAACCTACATTTGCATTATTTTCAGATTCTGTGCTCCCAACAGCTAAACAACATTCTATGACCTTGGATACTAATTACACATGTAAGCATGCAATAAATGTACATGTATTGTGAGAGTGTTGCATCCGACATGCCAAAGTACTTGAGTTCACAAACACAAAAGTATAATTTGTAATTTAAGTAAGTTACTGTCAAGTTATTTTTGATCATACACTATGCTTAATTGGCTTGTGGCTCACAACTTGAAAGATTCGCACAACACTATGCATCAGCACCATACAATATACTACATATATTAGCCCTTCCATTACTCTGTTTTAACCCGTTTGAGACGATTTGATTTTACTATAACACGCATTTTCCACAGACCCCAAAATGAGTTAACTCATACTTAGTCTCCAATGGGTTAACTGACATCAAATTACATACCTTGACAAATTGAATATCAACATATTTGTCACTATTTACAAATATTTCAGAAAATCACAAGATATCTCCGATATCAAATGATGGGAGATTGTCATCAGAATCGGACTCCACCACTTCTTGCAGAGGGGAGTAGCAAGTGCTTGAATTAAGTGTGCATGTGGAGGCCTGCACCACAGATGTGTTAACACTGCCATCTAGAGATGGCGTCATCCCCAACAATGAATCGACTTGTCCATCTTCACACCACTCAGTTTGAACACTTGACTGATCAGTGTTCTTTGCATTTGTGTCATCGGTTTCATGAATATCTGGTGATTCTGGTCCCTTCAAATCAATTACTGGTAGTATATCCCCCTCTGGTGGAGAATGGGGATTCCAGGTGAAGAACTTTGAGAGAGACTAGTGGGCTGTTCCATGACGTCACAGGGTTCCACTGGTGTGGATGCATCAAATGGAAGGGGAGAGGTGGCATCATGCTGTACACTGCAAGTCATAAAGTCATCTGAAAAAAACAAAACAAAGCAAAACAAGTAGAATTTGTTCATACAGGTGACTCCCGTTATAAAAAGTCCTTGGGACCGGCAGTTTTCTTTCATTGTATTAAGATTTCATTATAAACAAACAGTGAAAGTATATAAAGATATTCAGATAATAATTTTGGGACCTGAATTTCTACTTCGTTGTAACAGGAATTTCGTTGTAACCGAGTTTGTTATAATGGGAGTGCACTGTATATTCTTTGAAACCACGTTTCACACAAATACATGTGGCAGTTTATCAAAAAAACAAATTCTGTTTACTTTTATATAGGCCTGTCACACCTTACGTATGCCAACAAATGACAAATTTGGCAAATTAGCTGTTGTCCATCAAATAAGTTATGTAAGTTTTGTGTGACTTACCAGCACGCTGAAGCATGATATTATACGTCGTAGTTAAAAATAAAAACAATGATCGTGCATGCCAGTGTTTCCAAGAAATATTGATACATTGGGATACGCTGGCTAAATCGTCAAGGTGTGACAGGGCCATTACATGAACCCATCAGTTCAATATTTGACAAAGAGTGCAATTTGTATGTTATGTATTATTCTGTCTGGACTAGGGACCATAAGGAAACAGTTTTAACCTATTACCATCACCATGCACACATTAACACACCAAATAAGAGCCTTCATGGACTAACTGTAAACATCTAGAGTTAGAGAAAAAAAACTTTCATCACTGTGGTGTTCAGCGGAGTCTATAATAATACACAAAGAGCCGTTGCGTTGTAGGACCTCTTGTCACTGAGTTTATTCAACGGGAGCCATCTTGTGCACCTCAGTGCTAGTCTATTTTCAGACTGTGATATTAACATATACTATCAACACACCTCCCTTTCTTTTCAAAAAGAAGGTTTACATTCTTTTTGCACAAATCATGCATGTGCAATATATATCACATAACTGGATCATCTTAATTGCTTGTTTTTGTAATGGCATAAATATATTGTAAACTGTTATACAATGGCGAGCGGGGGAATTTGATAAGAACCATTTCACAGACTCAATCTTTTGTAACATCTATAAACTGAAACATTTGAATACTTTTTGTGTGTAAATTCGGTTGTCCATGAAACTTATTTTGATTGTAGCATAACATGACAAAACATAATTTTGTAGCATATCTCAATGTTTGTGATGTAAGGATAATATTCAGTATCCTGTTTTAAAATAGAATGATCCAGGTATATGTGAACAAACAAAACATGTAATATAAACATATGAAATAAAACTATAATATATAACATCGCTTCTCAATGTCCTTTGAGTCCATCGCGAATAACTGTGGTTTCCAGTTTTCATTTTCAACAGTCTGTAAGTCCTTCATTTGATTCAGACATGCATGTTACTTTTCATGCATTATTATCCACAGTTTTTCATGTATTGTTCACATAACATCACAAATTCAAGCGATTCGGCGGTTTGCTTATTCGTCCGCTTCTGGTAGTTGTGTAGGATGATGACTGCGCTGGATCGGTGGTTGGTTCAGCTGGTTGGGTCGGCGTTACCTCGTTGTCATCTGCGTCGTCATCCTCCTCGTCATCAAACTGCATTGATTGCTGGTATCGATCATCTCGTCGTGGGGCTGGTCTGAGATGACGTCTATTTCTGCGACGAACCTCTCCATTGTCGATTTCTACCAAATATGATCTGTTTGGCAGTTTCTTTCTAACTACACCATTTTGAGACCACCTGTGTGTGTGCATGTCTTGAATTCTGACATGATCACCTATGTTAAGTTCTGGTAGGTCTCGAGCATATTTGTCATAGTGTGTTTTTTGTTTTTCTTTCTGCCTTTCCTTCCTTTCCCTTACAAACTGAGAATTACGTTGCTGGGGATCTAAC